>JAECUM010004683.1:0-124750 GCA_016617855.1 Megalonaias nervosa | reverse complement strand
ATATATATATATATATATATATATATATATAGAATGAAATGTGTCTTGTTGGGGTTTTGTCTTGTCAACTCTAATTTAGATTCAGTTTTTAACCTTCAACCTTGAATTTTACATCCAGTATGGTCATCATAGAGTTGCCATCTTGAAAATCACATTATTGTTACTCCTTCTACATGGATGGTCAGATAATAACTAACCTGACATAATATAAACTAAAAAAGGAAGATTGTCTTACAGAGAAGTCACTGGCCATAAGAGAGTGGGCAAACTTCTATTTTGAATACAGTTTGATATATGTATATTTTAAGCCCTTGTGAGAAAAATATTTCAGACAGCCATTATTTGAGTAAAATATATTTGCAGATGTTCATATTTTTTCCCTTTTTTTCAGAAGAGAGTAACTACATTTTCATAGAATGGCCATGGGAATATTGGTCTGAAATGGAGGATGAACACAAGAAGTATATTGCATCTTAAATGGGTAAGCAGATTCCATGTAAATATTGTAATGAGGGAATTTCTGTATACCATATATATGTGCTTATAAGTTGAGTCCAACTGCAAACTGCTTATTCCAGATCTGTCATTGCATAATGTGCCAGCAGATCTGGGTCTATGCAGTTAGGGGTAATCCGTAGAACAAACAACATAGACCCTTGTCTGCAGGTGCATCATACTAAAGCAGATCTGGATCCGTATTGTTTGCAATTTGACTGAACATGTAAGCATATATATATATATATATATATATATATATATATATATATATGTATGTATTGTAGTTAAATTTCTTAAGAAATTTTTTGTTTGAAAAATTGGGGATTTAATTTTCAAGATCTGCTAGATTTTATTTACCCTCAGTATCATTGGAAATGGCATATGGTGATGCCTCTGTCCATCCTGCTTTATCTGTTGTGAATTTTACGCAGATAACTCATGATACTACTTATAATATGGGTCAGGCATGGATCCCCCTTTTTTGGCTAGAAAATAAAAAATATATTGGCCCCATTTGTTGAGCATGAAAAAAATCGTGATCAAAATTGGTAACTTAAACCTTGATATATCACTTGTTTTATAGGTGAAATTGGTGGTAAGAACCCAGAAATTTGAATCAAGATGTTGAAAATCTCAACTTTTAATAAGAATTCATATTATTTGTTCAATTTTCTTTGTAAAAAACTCTGTATGCTGCAAATAATATTATCCGACAAAAATTTGATCAATTACAATGTCACTAATGCCTATTGGTGGCAACACTTTATTAAATAAATACCAGTTAAGTTTTGTCAAGTGAAATTCATGTTCTATCGTTTAATTTAGTTTTAGTATAATTATCATAAACCCAATATACTCTCTTGTATTCAAACATGAAAAATGTCTATCTACCATTAGAGCTATGTCTGCGAGCATTTTAGTGAGAACCTAATTAAGTGCCAGCAGTGTTTTGATGTCCAACATGCGGAAATATTTGTTGTACTTTTACACTCAGTTAAAAGCAGACCTGATTTATATTATCATGTTAATTATGTCTTTTTTTATCAAATCAATAAAGGGCATGTAAAAAAAGTTAAAAAGACATGCACAGTCTAGCTGCATAACAGTTCACAGTTATGGTCAAGTGTCATGGTGGCTCATTTCAATTAAACAATCAGACACTGTTATAAATACTAATGTACAAATAGTATAATTAAACTACCTTAAATTAGTTTACTTATTGACAAATATAATGAAAAATAGCAAGGCAAGCAAGCGAAATGAATACTTTGTGAATGAAAAGACTTATTTCACAGATAATGTTCATTATGGAGAAGCAGGTTCCAGAGTTTTTTTGTGAATTTAAAATTCTTGAATTAATTGGCACTCAGAGATTTCCTCATGGACGAAAGAAAGTTTCATTATTATTTGCAATGAAATCATGGCATTAATATTTTTTACTAACAGAATAATAAAAAAAAATAAAAAAAGTTTTGACACTGACAGTTGTTTCACAAAATAAATGGAGCTATGTTTTGAAAAAAAATAGGAATCTTGTTTTGTTGTGAATCAGCAATAAGAAAAAGCAGTGACACAGTTGTTGTCGGCATCCGTCCGTCTTCAGGAGACGATGGTTGGGTGTCCTATCTGCACCTTCGCAAGTGGCTGAAGAGTCAGACCCTAGAATGACAGTCTCTGTTGCACTTGCTGCAGATGAACGTCGATACTTGTTGAGGCTGTTGTTGTTTCGCCTTCCTCCTGGCTCTCTTTGCAGCAAGGTTTGTGTTTCTCGTTTTCTCGGCTTTCTGAATGCCCTGTCTGACAGCAAGGTGCCAGGTGGAGTGGTCGTCAGCACAGCTCTCCCAGTCATTGACGCTGATGTTGGCCATCTTCATGTCCCTCTTACAGATATCTTTGTAACGCAGACATGGCCATCCAGTCAGTCATGCACCTTCTGCTAGCTCGCTGTATAGCAGGTCCTTGGGAATGTGGCCTAGGCCCATTCTCTTGACGTGGCCAAGCCAGTGAGGGCGCCTCTTGCTGAGAATGGAGAACATGCTGTTCATGCTGGTGCGTTCCAGAACCTTTGTGCTGAGTACTTTGTCCTGCCACTGGATGCGCAGAATGCGCCGCAGCATCTCAGGTGGAAGCTGTTGAATATCCTCTTGTGGCTTGCATAGGTGGTCCATGCCTCGCAGCTGTAGAGGAGTGTGCTGAGTACACAGGCCTGGTAGACATGTAGTTTGGTCTACTCAGTGAGGTTCGGGTTGTTCCAGACCCTCCGGTTCAGTCTGGCGATAACTACTGCTGCCTTGGCAATCCTGCCATTCACCTCAGCATCAACGGAGAATGAGCTGGAGATGGTGGACCCTAGGTATGCAAAGTTCTTAACAACTTCCAGGTTGTACCCATTGATGGCGATGGCAGGAGGGGAGTCTGTGTCCGGCACCATGATGTTCATCTTCTTCAGACTGATGGTCAGTCCAAACTCCTTGCAGTCCATCTTCTGTGCGTGATGTCAAGGCTGCATCATTGGCAAAGAGCAATTCAAAGATGAGAACCTCTGTGACTTTAGTCTTAGCACGGAGACAGGTGATGTTGAACAGCTTGCCATCAGCCCTTGTGTGGATGTACACTCCCTCACTGCAGTCCTTGAAGGCATACTGGAGGAGCATGGAGAAGAAGATGGCAAAGAGCGTCGGCGCAAGGACACAGCCTTGCTTCACTCCACTGCTGACTGGGAAGGCCTCCGATTTTGTGCCGTTGAAGCACACTGTGCTCTGCATGTTCTTGTGGAACAACGTGATGACAGTGAGCAGCCGTGGGGGGCAGCCGATCTTCTGCAGGAGCCTGAAGAGTCCACTCTGGCTGACCAGGTCAAATGCCTTCGTCAGGTCTATGAAGGCGATGTAGAGTGGCATCTGCTGCTCACGACACTTCTCCTTCTTCTGTAGCTGGCGTAGTGAGAAGATCATGTCTACAGTTGACCAGCTGGCTCAGAAGCCACACTGGGACTCTGGGTAGATGCAGTAAGCTAGGGTCTGCAAGCACGCCAGGGCAACATGGGCAAAAGCCTTCTGACAATGCTGAAAAGGGAGATGCCCTGGTAGTTGTTGCAGTCGTTATGGTCTCCTTTGTTCTTGTACAAAATGACGATGTTGGCATCTCACATGTCCTGGGGGTTGTGTCCCTGTTCCCAGCAGAGGCAGAGGAGTTTATGCAGGGGCTGGAGCAGTGCTGGTTTCCCGCTCTTGAGGACTTAAGGTGGGATGCCGTCGCTCCCAGGGGTCTTCCCACAAGCGAGGCAGTCGATGGCTTTTCCAAGCTCTACCAAGGTGGGCATTGTGTCTAGTTCCTCCATGACTGGCAGGTCTGGGATGGCATCCAGGGCAGTGTTGGTGACGATGTTTTGGGTTGCATACAGCTCGAGATAGTGCTTAACCTGGCGCTGCAGCTGTTTCCCTGGTCTGTGATGACTTCGCCCATCTTGGACTTGAGGGGGGCGGTCTTGGAGGTTTGGGGTTCTTTTGTCTTCTTGATATCCTCGTACATGCCTCTTGCATTTCCAGTGTCAGCAGCTGTCTGTATTCTGGTGCAGAGGTTCAGCCAATAGATATTGGTGCAGCGGCGGTTGGTCTGCTGGGTGTTGTTCCTGGCAGTCCCAAGGGCTTGTAGTGTACAAGGGCTAGGCGCAGCCTTGTAAGCCAGGAGGGCTTTCCTCTTTGCCTCAGTCATGGGCTCCATCACCTCCCAGTTGGCCTCATACCAGTCGGCATTTTATCGCTCCTTCCTGTAGGCAGTGATGGCTGAATTATACACAGCGTCTCGGAAGTGGGACCACTTGGAGTCGATGGTGTCATCAGGTGTCTCTTTGGTGAGAGCCTCCTGCAGCTTGCTGATGAACTGCTGTGTCTTCTCTGGGTTGCTTGCACAGCAGGTGTTGATGCGTGGGCGACCCTTCTTCTTGGCATGGTGCAGCTTCTTGGGTATTATTCACACCTTGGTGGCCATGAGGGAGTGGTCTCTGTCGCAATCAGCTCTGTGGTAGCTGTGGACGATAAGGACACTGGCCAGTTCTGCATGCCTGGTGGATCCCCTTGCATTTGAAGAAGGTGTTGGTCACACATAGGCTGTGGGAGCAGCACATCTCCAGCAGTCACTGACCATTCTTGTTGATCTTGCCCCTTCCGTGAGAGCCTAGACAGGTGGTCCAGGCCTCATGGTCAGCTTCCACTCCATCATTGAAGTCTCCTAGAAGGTAGAGGCCTTCAGTGCTGTGGGTACTGGATATTGCTCAATCCAGAGCCTCATAGAACTGGTTTTTCTCCTCTGGGGTGGAGTGGAGGGTTGGGGCATACATGCTGAAGATTTTGGCTGGGCCTGAGGATGTTGACAGCCGGAGGGCAAGGATCCTCTCAGTGCCTGTTGATGGAGGCTCAATGAAGGCGATGAGCATGTTCTTTACAGCAAAGCCGACACCATGCTGCCAAGGTTCATCCGAGGACTTCCCTTGCCAAAAGAAGGTATAGTTGGCTTCCCTGATGATGCCGCTGTCAGCCAGCCGGGTCTCCTAAAGGCAGGCAATGTCGATGTTCAGTCGGGAGAGTTCCCTGTCAATGATTGCAGTCTTCCGTGCATCATCAATCTGCTGCAGGTCAGCGGTGAGTCCAGGACACATGGTCCTGAAGTTCCAGCTTGCGAAATGAAGAGCTGGAGTCTCCTTGTTTCTTCTTCAAGCCTTGCCTGGTGCGGAGTTTGTGGCCTGTGTGTCGAGATGGTTCTCCAAGCTCCATGCACCCAGTGAAGCAGGCAGACACTGGCAGGGCAGCACCTTACTGACTGGGGGCTGCCCAGCTTGAGGCGGGCAGTAGCTGTTGAATGAGACATGGTGATCTCTCCCACCATCAGAAACAACCCCTGGCACCAAGCTCTATGCCAATCGAGCAGTGACTTAGAAACGGTAAACTGCTGCTTCCCGTGTTGTGCCGACGCCTTATGACGACGCTGGAGTGTCTTCTCCAGTGGAGATACAAAGCCTGGGCAGGGTGGTATGGAGAATCAGCTGTTGCCCATGCAGCAGATCCCCCCTCTCCACGCAGCTGGTGGACCCAAGAGAATGACGAATGCTGATACAGTTTGGCACCAAAGACGTCGCAGGAGTTGCCGGGATGATGTTGAAGTCAATATTAGCCTGCCTTAGGGACTCTGTCTCCGGATTTTCTGTTGGGGTTTACTCCCTTAGCCTTTCCCGTGAGTATGTATAGCTGCAAGGCAGCAGAGGTTTGGAATCAGCGTTTTCCTTCTCCTAGATGAGCTACCATCCAAGGTTTATGAGCCCCATCTACCCGAAGCGACTGGTTTTAAGGCGCCAGTGATCCGCCTTCACCCCTTCTCCTGTTAGTGAAAGTATGGTCTGCTGGACGTAAAAGCTAAGCCTCTCATGAAGGCAAGGAGCTGGATTTTGGTTGGCTGAGGCGATCAGAGACGCAAGCCGTATGGGGCATTTCTGGAGGAGTAGGGAGCTTGTCTCCCACTCCCACCCCGGCAATGTCAACCTTGGACCATAGTATTTTCACATGTCAACCTTGGATCATAGTTTTTCACATATATGTGACGGTTTTTGAAACCTCTTGGAAAATGTTGTTAATGATCTTTTCCACCCCCCCAATTTTTCTCTTATGTCTGGCAGGGATAGCATCACCTTTTTAATTTTTCTGAGGTCCCATGGCAACTCATGCCCACATTTGTAGTGCAGTCAATGTTGATAGCCTCATTTGTGCATAAGCTGTTGTGGGATGTGTATGGTAATGTTGGTCAGTTACACACATTGATTTTTCCTGCAATACATGAATTAGTATAAAGCCTAGTAAACATGGCAAGAGTTATCTTGCAAATTTTGTGTATGGGTTACAATTGGGATAAGGATGAAGCCTGTCAGTTTGGGGTCAAAAGGTCAAAGATCAAGGTCACTGACTGAAAGAAAAAACTGGTTTGCTTAAGACAATTGCAGTTGTCTAAGTATATGACCGTTAAATGCAGGTCAGGTGTATGATGTGCCTTTCACAGTGCTCTTTTCAAATGCGAGTTCATGCTACAAGTATATGTACATGTATATGGATTTTTCTTGGGTGAGTGGGAATAGCAAATTCTAGAGCAATTTGCTGAATTGGTAATTATGAATAATTCTGAGGTCTGTTAATTTGGGATTGTGATCCATTTACATTGGTATTTGGGCCTACAGTCATTAATCCAAATATCCTGGCCTTCCAATCTTTCAGACACATTATTTCCAAAATTCTGGATAATTTTCAGTGGTACATAAAATTTTCCCAATAGTGTGTACTTTGTTAAGGCCACCAAAAATATAAAAAACATAAGTTGTATTGCTTAGTGTATATTTTACCCATATTCAGAAATGTGTCATTGAATACATCCACATCTGACCTTTAAACCTCTGTGATTAATTATAGCTCCAATTCCTCTGGCCCTACAATATTTTTTCTTTTAGCTGACTCTGATTTATTTTTTGCAATAGGGTCACCATATTCTTGTCACTTTTGTCTTATCTAAACACTTATTTATTGTGAATATGTATGGGGAGAGTGCTGAAATAAAAGTTTATTATCAGAATGAGGCCTATGGCTTTGTTTAGTATTACCATTTTTGTTTTGACTCTATGGGCATATGCATGAAATAGGTTTGTCTCTCTTTCATTCATCTGCCAGTGCAAAATTGCCATTAGCCTACTGGTCTGATGCCAGACAATTTCATGGCAGACTGGGGTGAAAATTGAGTAGCCAGACCATCTGGCCAGTTGGAATTGTAAGCATGTTGAGCATATTTAATCTACAAATTTTATATTTTCATGATATCAAAAGAAATATTAGAAATGAAGTGAAAAATAAGTAACGATTTATTTCTTATGACTACTTGTGAATCTGTGTGAGATGAGAAAACAAATATCTTGCGCATAATCTGCATTCACTAGATTGCTTGCAAATCTTCTTGTATGATGAAATGTAGGACCAGTTGGTTATGGAAAGGATCATTAGCATCTTCAGGTCATTGGGCTTGTTGTATTTTTTGGCAAGTTTCATGCACTGTTTCATCCACATCTAGAAATTTGTGAACATGTATATTCAAAGCCATTATGTTTACATGAAGAGAAAGAAAAACCAACATGAGAATTAGTATTCTATATTTGTATAACTAAGCACCAAAAGATTATGATGTAAGTGTTTCTTTATTTGTAGGAAAGGTGGTAATCCCTCTTCCTTTACCTTGCCCACTGTGACATACACTGATGATTGAATTTACTGGGCCTTAATAACACAACAGAGACACTGATTTTCTGGACAAGATAGTCCTAGAATATTACCATTTTCTTATGCACACCAATTTTCCAGATCATAGTGAGAAAAGTATATATTTATTAATATCCAAAATATTGGACAAATGATTGTGTTAAAAAATGACTACCATTTTTCTTTAAGAATGTACTGCACTGGGTTGCAATGAATAGAAAAAGTATATGGTGTAATAAAAAGGTAGGAGTAGTTGCTCTTTAATTTTCTTTTGGGAACTGTTAGTGAGATTAGTGCTGGTATCATTGGCTAAAAGAAAAAAAATACCTTGGTTTAGTTTCTTCCAAGACTCATACATTTGGAACCTAATAAGATTTGGGGTTCTGTAGCAGCTATAAATACCATGTGAAATGGTTTACCATGTGCACAGGATGTGGAATATCCCTAATCTGTTTCTTGTATCAGGAGAGGAATGGGGCAGGGGGAGTGCAAAATATGTTGAAAGGCAAATGGTGGAAATTTGGTCCATATGTAAAGGATTTGAACAAGAATGGGAACTTGAAAAAATGAAAAAAATACACATGTACAAATCATATCACGTGCGCATAAATGTTTCCAGATGCAGAGCAAATTCAAAATAAGGTCCTTCAAATCAGTCGGGGATGTTTGAAATTTACATTAAAATCTTGCATAGAGCCTAATACATTCAGTTAGGTAGAATTTTGTAAGAAAACTTGTAGAGTTATCCTGCTTTCACAAACCCACTTCCCATCGTAATTATGCAATGAAAAGGGGGACCTGTAAAGAGGGAGGTCACTCTTGAGGGACCAAAATGGTGAAAAAATACTGTTTTAATAATGTCATGCAAGATGACCTCTAATCAAAAGTAGCCTGCTACCTGATATCAGCTTGTACAACCATATGCAGTAAAAGGAATTATATGCATTTAATATGGCTGTTTGTCATGTGGACCTGCCACATTGAATGTTTGCATGTACTTGTGTTTATGGTGTTGATACTAGTTTATTTCAGTAACTGTCTTGATCTAGATTGAGAGAGAGAGAGAGAGTTTATTTTAGTAACTGTCTCGATCTAGATTCAGAGAGAGAGAGAGAGAGAGAGAGAGAGAGAGAGAGAGAGAGAGAGAGAGAGAGAGAGAGAGAGAGAGAGAGAGAGAGAGAGAGAGAGAGAGAAATTGTAATATTTCAAAAAGGGCAACTGAGCTTATGGTATGACCCTGCAACTGTCTTGCATCCCCATCCACCGATTGCTAGTTTATATAACTGATTTGATTTCGTTCAAGCTTGGAAACTTGGCTTGTATCCTAAAAATCTTGGACAGGTTTGATACCCCCTTCCCCCAGTCTGTGTTGATACTGATGGATGATATGTGAGTCTGATGTCACCTGTTTATTAAAATGTGCAATTTTCTGCATGCAGATCTTTCCTGAACACACCTGCATACAGTTTAGACACTTTCCAGTATTTGGTAATAGCCATATCTAGCGCAAAATTCAAAATGGCCACAGGACAGAGGGTTTTGTTATTCCACATGGATTTAAAAGTCGCCAAACATAGGATTTGATCCAAAAATATTATGTACTTATTGCCAAAAGAGCCTTTCAGCCTACGTTAGCTCAACAGCTAAGAAATACTGGTAAGTGTATAAAATGTACACTGATGTGCACAGACAAAATCTTCTGCTGATGCTGGTTTTAATGAATGGCCAATATTAACCCCTAAACTGCCAGTCAATATCAGCTTATTCTGCTTGGCACTGAAAAAGTATATGTATTTGCATCTCATTCAGAAAGATTGTCAACTTGAAAACAAAGTGAGTGCTGCCTTTACAAGCACTGGCAGAGAATTTGTAGACAGTAAATGGGGACCCTATGACTCATTTTGAAACCCTGGTAATTATCAACAGGCAGGTACTCCATTACCCTCATACCTGTTGGCATCTTTAGTGAGGTTTTCACCAGAAGACTTCTTTTGACGTCCAGTTGGTCTTAAATAAAATGGTCCTAATTCAACATCCAATATGACCACACAAAATCTGGTTATTGCAACTCCTCTTGTTTGAACTGTCTCATCATATTGATTGATGTCATTGTCTTTAACATATTAATGAAGTGTATCTGGGTTTACCTGAGCTTGGAGAGAGGTGTTAGAGGTGCTATGTATTTAGGCACTGTGTGGCTTGTGTCCACCTGTGCAGATGAAGGTGTAAATTGTTGGGTCTTTCTTGGCTAGTGCAACTTGGATTTTCAATATACAGTAAACATTTGTGGCATTGTTTTCTACAATTTGAAGAAGCATATCTGGGTCTACCAGTGCTAGGGGAGGGAGAGGTATCAAATATATTTAGGCCATGTGTAGCCTGTGTCTACCTGAGAAGCAAGTTTCTAATTAATTATGGCCTTGCTTGGCAGGTACTGCTGAGAATGGTGGTTATGGGTCAAACCAAAGATGTCAGTGGTGACAGTGCTGGTGTTAGGTCTGTTGTTTATGTTTTCACATGGTTCAATAAATCCATTAAAAGTTCAAGCCAAGCATGCACTGTCCAGAATTAAAACTGTGTTGATGGGAATACAGTACATGTAACTTTATTTTCATGTGAAGTAGTGATTTTGTGCACATACCCATGTTTTTCTGAGTATTTCTAGAGCTGGAATTTCATCATGAGAAATTTATTCAGCTGTTTCATTGACAAGTTGTTGCTGACATGGATAGTGATTCTGTCTTGATTTTTCTTTGATGTGGGTTAACCTTTATGTATGAATTAACTTCAGTTTGTTAATGTCCTCTTTGATGAATCCAAGAAACTGGATCCATTGAAAATTGTCTGCATGATTGACATTGTTAGATTTACCACTATTTTATTTGTATGGAGAACTCTGTCAAGTATTGTCAACAAATAATAAACTTGTTAACACCATCAGTCACAATGAGGATTTAGGTACTTGGATGAACACTCCATGATGAATAAATGTTTGATGAGTAAATAATGATATTCATTGATCTTTACAAGGTACTTCTAAGCTATTGTTTCCCTTGCTACATGGCAATATTAACATGGGGTTTTCACCAATAGACTTCATATGATGCCTAGTTGGTTCTAAGTAAAAATGGTCCCAGTCATACATGGTATCCACGATGACTGGTGTCCATGACAACTGTCTTAAAAATCTTGATGTTGCTGCTCCCTCAGAATGGAAATGGGGCTTTCACCAAAAGACTTTTAAAGATGTCTACTTTGTCCAGAATGAAAATGGTGCCAAGCTGATATCAAATCTGTATTCCACAGCAGTTAATTTGAAAATCTTGTTGCTGCTGAGAATATTAAAGATGGTTTTAAAACTTGACAGTTAAAAGTAAGAAATGACATTATCTTGTGTTTCTGGAAGTTCTTTCTTCCCAGTAGAGCATCAGTCCCTTTGAAAGACTGTCTTTTATGTGTCCTAAAACACTTATGTGTGCAGCTTTTGCATCTTTCCATGGACATCTGGTGAACATGTGCATATCACCGAGAGTTATGCTACTGTTTTGGTTATCATTCTCTATACTATATGATAATTCCAGTGTGCACAACTGGTTCCACAGGTTTAGATGAAATGCCCTAAAACTTGGCAGGTTTGAATTGTTGACAGATGAGCATGTCATTCATTTGTATCCATTGTGAATATTCTTTTGCATGTTCATGCATGTGTATACATTCAGCTTGGGTTATTGCTATTTTGCATTTGCCTCATTCAAATAACAGACAAGGGACAGGGGCCTCAATTTCCTATGGACACTTTGTTGCTAGTAATGATTGTAAATGCATATGAATTTTTTTCAGGGAAGAAAATTATCCATCTAAGAGTGGTATGGTAATGCACATTTTGGAGTGTAAATGTAAAATTCTACAGGCCTAGTTAATGGACTCGCATACCAGTATTTGCACACATGGTAAGCTCTTCCATTCATCACCTTTTACACAGAGTGAAGACAGAAATCTGGTCTATATTTAAACCAATAGTAGATTAGACCAGAGAGCCCATTTCCTTTCCACAATGCAGTGAGAATTTGAAATGCTCCCACATAACTTGCTCATGGATATAGGTTACAGGAAATAACCCTCTTATTCATTACCATCCCTCATGTGGTTCACATGATCTTCTTACTGTGTTGTAGCTCTGTAATCAATGTGAGAAAAAAAAAAAGATACAAAATTTTGGGTATCTCAGAAACTTCTTGAACTTGTTCAACTGTATGAATGCAAAATGTATTTGTATGGTTATCTTAGGTTAAGTCCCATGACAGCCTAAATGTGAAATTTCCCAACATTATGAAACTTAAAGAAGGGAATCAAAATTTCAATCTGTAAATTAAAATTTCAGTCCAAAGTAGATTTAACTTTTAGGAAAGTTGGTTTTTATTATAGTAGGTATGCATAGCAAATTAAATGATGTGCTTTTCTTTTACTTGTTGAGTACTTCCCAAAGGGTGCATGGAAATTCTATGGCAAGTTTGTGCCCTATCTTAAGACCATCTACACATTCTAATGTTTGCAGTCTCTACCTCTGTGTGTGCGTGTGTGTATGTGATTGGATTTTTGATGTAGCTTTAATAATTTTTTCAGTGATATTGCTGATGTGTGCAGTGTGGCAGTTTATAGTGATATCTAGCACTGGGTCATCATGCCGCAAACATTTAGCATCATGTCCCACCCAGTCACCTTATCCTGGTACCAGGCTGACCAGTCCAAACACTAACCTCTTAATGATGAGCGCCTAACAAGGCAGCTTTTTGTACCATTTTTATTAGTCTTTGGTATGACTCGGCTGGGATGCGAACCTGCAACCTCCCATGCAGTCTCTACCTTAGGAACCGACCATTAAATTTGTATGGTGAGAGGTGTGAGGTTGGGGCTGGCATGGGATTTTCTTTCAGGCCAGAATAATTTTGTTTGCTTTAACTTTTTTCGAAAGGTCCCAGGCACCCCCTCCCCCTTCTCCCCCCCTCCATTAAATGATCAGTCTCTTAACCTGTGCACGAGTCATGATAAATTGCACTTGAATACACTAGTTGACACATCTGTGGACAATCATTATTCACATGCTGTATTTAATTGGATATAATTTGCAACCAACTTGTGAATAGAATTGACACAAATAGGTTAATGCATAATGCAACAATAGAACCCTGTCCACAGCACTAGCTTTAAAGTAGAGTGAATAGCACAGATTCTGATGTGTGAATTCATTAATAATGGTGGATCTGGGTGTAGGTGTTCAGAATAAGGTGTGAATTATGTTTGGAAAAATAAAGTCGATTCCATATTTTATTAGCTCTACTGCTTGTCTGTTAGCACAAGTTTGCTATCACTGCTCTTCCTGAACTACATGGAGAATTGCTATGAAACTGACACACACACGCACATTCATCCAGTTGTCTAGTTGGTTCTGACAAAAATGGTGTTGATTGGACATCCAATATGGCCACCACAAAGGAAATACTGACATTATTGTTATTGCTTCTTCTCCTGAATAGATGATCATATCAATATGAAGTTTTCATGCAAAGACTTTTTAGGATGTCTAGTTGGTCCTAAATGAAACTGGTACCAATCTTACAAAATATGGCCACCACAGCAATCATCTTGAAACTCTTGTTATTGCTACTCCTCCTGCATGGATGGTTATATCAGTGACAGTTTTCACTAAAAGACTTCTTATGATATCTTGCAGGTCCTAATTAGAAATGGTGCCATTTTGACTTCTGGTATAGCTGGCATTCAGCCATCTTATCACAACATCACCTGATCAGAAAGTAATATTGATGCTGTTTTTACCAAATGACTTCTTATGATATCCAGTTAGTCTTCCATAAAAATTGTGTCCATCTGATGTCCAGTATGGCCATCATACATCAGCCATTTTGATAGTCTTGTTATTGCTCTTCCTCCAGTAATATAGTCGTATGAACATGAAGTTTTCATCTAACGACTTTTTATGATGTTTAGTTGGTCCTAAATGAAAATGGTGCTGATATGATGTCCATTATGGCCACCTTGGCAGGCCTTTTGAATTTTTTTAATTGATACTCCTAATAAACAAAATCATGTTGTCATTGGGTTTTCATGAAAAGACTTCATCAAATATTTAGTTGCTCCTGAATAAAGATGGTGCCAGCCTAATGTCCAATATGGCCGCCACAATAGCCATTTTGAAAATCATGTTTTCACAGCTCTTCATTGGAAAGTCATTTTGATATGGGGTTTTCCTCAGAAGAGTTCTGATGTTGTCTATTTAGTCCTTAATGAAAATGTCTAGCTTTCACTATTGCCACCATAGTGGCTATCTTGAAAATATTATCTCTGCTCCTCTCAAACAGATGGCTATATCAGCATGGGGTTTTCATCAATAGACTTCTTATGATAACTAGTTGTTCCTAAATGAAAATTATGCAAGTTGTAGATCCAGTATGGCGGCCACAATAACTGTCTTAAAAATCTAGTTGTCATTATGACATAGGTGTTTGCACCAAAACACTTTTAATGATGTCTAGTTTGTCCTATAAAAATACTGTGTCAATCTGACATCAGTATTTGCACCAAAGCAGTTAATTTTAAAATCTTGATATCAATGTAGAGTATCAGCAATGGTTTCAACACTTGGCTGTCGGAAGAAACGGACTTATCCTGAATTCACTCTTTTGGTCCAGTTGAGTGCCTTGGAAAAGAGTGCCATTTTTATTCATCTATTTAAACAAAAAAGAACTTCAACTGATACTGTTTGCAGTGGTTGCCCTTATAAGGACCCCATTCAAAAGAGACCACTCCTTATGAGAGGGTAGATATATATATACTACACTAAGGTATTCCTTACCTAGTCCCATCAGTCCTATCACTTCATTGCACATGGGTGTTGTCATAACGGGATACCACTCTACTTTATCAGGCCAAAGGAAAATGGTTCAGGGTTTAACATTATGCAAGGAAATGTTGTAGAATTATGTTTATCATTCGAGCGTATAACTGTATTTTATCACAAGAGTACTGTGTTATTTGTGTTAGTAGACCCATGTAGTAATTTTTATGTATGTAACCCATGTAGTAATACCTTGTGGCATCATAAATGACATTAATACGTCATGTAGAGGAAAGGCATAATGACTGTGGTATTTGAATACATTTCAGAGTCATTGAACTATGCTATTCTATGGTTTGGTCAGATAAAGTTATTATTTTTCATCATGCGATAAATGTTGCTCCATTTAAAGGACAGTAATAAAACTTGTTGAGGCTCACAAAAAAATGGAAATTATTTAACTCATTTCATAAATTTTATTTGAGATGAGCAACTGTGCAAAAGAAAATATACTGCAGAAGTGTGAGAAAATAGAATAGAGGAGAAAAAGTGATAGTTTTGAGTGAGGAGATGTTTTGATTTGAAGGATGTTTTCAAATGGTTTTATATCAAGAACATTCGGACAGCAGATTGAATGATTCAAGAAATGGCAAACAGTTTTATCATTTGAAATGGGTATGATGATTTTACAAGCATCTGGTGGCATACACTGATTTAAAGTTGGAGACAGTTACAAATGTTCTGTCCTTAGGGAACAATCTACTCTAGATTGTCCCCAGCAGAGTCATACCAAAGACTTATAAAAATGGTACTAGCAGCTGCCTCGCTTGGTGCTTGGCATTAAGAGGTTGGCATTAGGACTGGTTGGCCTGGTTTTGGGATAATGTGACTGGGTGGGACATCATGCTACATGTCTGCAGCATGATGCATCACCATAAACTGTCACACTGCAGACATCTTAGCAATATGACTGCAAAATTGTTAAAGCTATGTTAACAATCCAAAACACACACACACTCTCTATAAATTGTAATGAAAGTACAGGACTGGAGCAAAATAATTTTTAAAATGACATTATTAATAGTCTGTAATTTTGTTTCATTTCATAGCATGGTTTTAAATGAAAATATTTTGTAATTTTGTAGAATTCTTATTTAATATGTATGTAATACCCCCAATACATGTTTGAGAGCTCCTAGAAGTCCAGTATCTCACTTATAAGCCCTACAGAATGGATGGCCTTATAAAAGAGGGGGACCACTGTAATAAAAATGAAGAAAAACGGTTTTTATATTTCTTGGGTATGTTTTGCTGAGTTGTCCACTCTGGCAGGTTTTACATTAAATTAATTTTTAGTATGCTTTCTTGACCATGATCCACATTAAATGACTTGAGTTGTAATAGGTATGGAAAAATCCAAACTTTTTCTTACATAAGACAGGTTTTCATTGAACAGCATAGAAATATGCACTTTCCTTCATATTTTGTAGAAAATTCTGGGGTTGTTACATTTGCCGAGTTTGGTGCTGAACATAGGATTTTTGTAGCCCTGAATATTTTCAGATTGTAAGAATTTGGTGCCTCTCATTGGGTGAATACAGTAATTGTTGCCATTCCACATGTTTAAACTATAAGTGTTTCAGTTTGCTTGAATAATAAATGATACATTAGCTGCAGCTTTTCTGCATGTGCTGCTGCTTAAACCATGTTTACATGCTGTTAAGTCAAGTTCAAGTGCACACAACATAGACCCTGACCTGCCCTGGCATAATCAGGGTCTACATTCTTTGATCTACTGATTAATCTTAACAAACTGCATCAACCCAGATCTGAGGACACATGTGACAGCAGATTTGGGTCTGTGCAGTTTGCATTTGGGTTTGACATATAAGTGAGTATGCATGGTAATGAAATGCATCTGCAAATATTTCTTTTTTTGTTGTTGTTTGAATAATTAATACCTTGATAGTGATCTAATGGTTATTTTATTGATTGCAGTAAGTCATCCTGCATCATACTTGGCTCATAAATCAATGAATAATTCATATGATCAGGCATCTTTGGATTCCATTTCCATATTTTAGAAGTTTTGGTTAAGCCATATGGTATTGGACATGTTTTTCTATTGCCAGACAGGGAGAGAGAATTTCTGCATGTCTTTGTAAGTAAGGTATTTGCCAACACGATTTAAAATATAAAAAATAAGTTAAAACATTCATCAAAAGGAGTTTCTTACAACATCAACCAAAGTTTGAAACGTGTTAATGCAAAGACCTGTACCATCTAGTTGTATGGCAAACAGTCGACTTAAAAAAAAATGAACCATCACAGAAGCCAAGGTCAATGCAAAAACTCTCCAACCATTTAAACTCACTGGACATTCTGTCCAGTCCCTTGGAATGCAGCCAGTTGGGTCAGATCATAGATGGACTGACAGTGAATGTGGCCAGAAAGAAAAATATTGAATACTGTAGATATAAACACTTGGCAGATTTGACTCCGAACAAAAGAGAAACTCATCCAAACTGACATTGATATGTTCAGCTCACTGCACGTTTTATTTTCCTGTCAGTTTCATTCTCTTTCTTCTCAAATTAATTAACTTTCTTACTACTGTTGTTATTGTTACTGTACTTTTATTATTATTCTTATTATTATTATTATTATTATTATTATTATTATAATACTGCCTTTGCACAAGATTCCTCTGTAATGTAAATAATGTCATATCTTTGTTTCTCACAGAAGCATTTATATCCAGGATGTAAAACTTCAAGCATATAAAAAAACTGCACCTCTGTAGATGGCGCCTTGTGAAACACAATCTTATTACAGTGTTGTAGATATATAGGTCATGTCAAACAGTATAGGCTATTGTGCAGATAGCTTGCATGAAATCTCATTTGCCTTGCCCACAAATAATTGATCCCTTTCTAGACATATAGTTATTTCTTGTTAATTTGTTCTTTTTCTTTAGTTTAAACCTTGTCATTATTTTGGATAGTCTTCTGTAGAATGTAATTATTCTTTGGTGTGTGTGTGTGTGTGTGTGTGTGTGTGTGTGTGTGTGTGTGTGTGTGTGTGTGTGTGTGTGTGTTCTTCATTGTCCCCTGAGGAAGACTGCTTTACATTGCAACACAGGGAAACCTTGCTATTTTTCCTATGCCATTTTCCAACCTTAATTCTCTCTGTGTGTGTGTGTGTGTGTGTGTGTATATATATATATATATATATATATATATATATATATATATATATATATAATTACAAATAAAATGCAATTCATGTGTTCCTTTTGAAGCATATTCCTTTATTATCACTGTCTGAATCATTTGTTTTTTTATGGTTTGGAGATTGTACTAGTTCATATGTTTAGATCACAGTGACCTACTTCTTGATGGACTATGTTCTTTCCATAATGTTGATATGAATATGTGTAAAGGAATTGTACTTTTGCTTTGCTTGGTTACTATCTTTGAGCATGCTTCTTGCATGTGTTTTATTGTTAAAAAACTATCAACCATGCCAGTAGATTTACTTTAAAAATCAAATAATGTATCTTTACAAATCTAGTACTTTCAAAACTTTAAACTAATGAACAGGATCTTAAAGTTGAATTTTATGATTTATATGATATCAGTAGTGCATCTGATATTTATCTCTGGGCAAAGTTTGGTCATCATGGTTTTTTCATCCTTCTCCTACCATCAGGCAGTTTGCATGACTTTTGCTTTGAATACTCACTTGAATTTTTTATGGATTGCAAAAGACCTGATACCAAATCCAAAACAAAATATAAAGATTGTGCATTGAGATGGTGAAGGCACTGATGTGTACCTGTTTACAGTAAACACTAATCATTTAAATGGGGAAAGGACTATATTATTAACCTGTTTACAGTAAACATAAACACTAATCATTCAAATGGGGTAAGGACTATATTATTAACCTGTTTACAGTAAACATAAACACTAATCATTTAAATGGGGTAAGGACTATATTATTAACCTGTTTACAGTAAACATAAACACTAATCATTCAAATGGGGGTAAGGACTATATTATTAACCTGTTTACAGTAAACATAAACACTAATCATTTAAATGGGGGTAAGGACTATATTATTAACCTGTTTACAGTAAACATAAACACTAATCATTTAAATGGGGTAAGGACTATATTATTAACCTGTTTACAGTAAACATAAACACTAATCATTTAAATGGGGGTAAGGACTATATTATTAACCTGTTTACAGTAAACATAAACACTAATCATTCAAACAGGGGAAAGGACTATATTATTAACCTGTTTACAGTAAACATAAACACTAATCATTCAAATGGGGTAAGGACTATATTATTAACCTTTTTACAGTAAATATAAACACTAATCATTCAAATGGGGTAATGACTATATTATTAACCTGTTTTCGATAAAATTAAAGTGTGTGCATTGTTCATAGAAATCATGTTCACTCCTTACAATAAACAAACACTGCACTGAGATGGTAAAGGCAATGTAGTGTTTACAGATTACAGTAAACAAAAACGTTGGATTGAGATGGTGAAGGCACTGTAACATTTGCTTGTTCACAAAAAAAACCCACTATGCAATGAGATTGTAAAGGCAATTTGGTCTTCACTGGTTATAAGAAGCATACCATGTAGCTGGGACTTTCACATACTGGCATTGGAAACTCCTGATATAGACTGCAGTGCCCATGTGAGATCATGCATTCCAATCAATCTCACAGGTTTTAGTAAGAATAAAAACAAAGGGGTTGACTGAACGTATGAGGATATATGTTGCCTGGTTTAATTGTATTAATATGATTTAAACAAGTCGCATTTTTGTAAGTTCTAAAGGGATCATCAGTGTAGCTTTGTAACTGACATTTAAGTTTTTGGTTCAAATTGCCCAGGTGTAAAGAGCATCGGAAGTTGAAGGCTGCTCTTTGTTATATATAATTCCTTTCTCAACAAGTATCATTTTTGTCCTTGAATTTTATAGGACATAGTTAACAGTCTCAGAATTGATACAGTAAATGCATTATAATTAACATGAGCTCTTTCAGAAAGTCTAATCATGGAACACAGTAAAATATCACACATGCATTTAGAAAGGTTAAACTATTCAGTCTTGTTAAACAGGTGCCCTGTATATAAATGTATTGATTTTCATTCGGAATATTTGTATTAAAGTTCTTTATGAGCAGGTGCATTTTTATATGGTGTGTAAAGAAGCAGGAGCAACTACAAGCTTTGTCATCTTCCCAAATCCAGTGATATTCAGAAATTTTCAAACAACTCATCATTAAACTAATTTCATCCTTTGTTGATTACTATATACCATATATACTCACTTACAAGTTAAGTCCAACTGCAAACTGCACAGAACCAGAGCTGCCATCGCATAATGTGTTGTCAGATCTGGGTCAGTGCAGTTTGTTAGGCATAATCAGTAGAGCAAACAGCATAGACCCAGATTTTCTGGTGCATGATATGAAGGCAGACCAGAGACTCTGTAGTTTGAAATTGGACTCTTATTTTTAAGGAGGTATATATTGTACCCTCATCAACTTGAAACTTGTCCATCATGTACTGATGTGCTTTTAAATACAAACCAATCAAAATGAATACATTTGAACCTTGTGAGAGAGTGAATCAACTGGTTGTAGCATTGTATCTTTTCTATCTTGTCATTCTGTTTAAAAACTCGTGTGTGTGTGTGTGTGTGTGTGTGTGTGTGTGTGTGTGTGTGTGTGTGTGTGTGTGTGTGTGTGTGTGTGTGTGTGTGTGTGTGGGGAATACAGTGCAAAATTCATGGGATTTTTGCTACAACAAACTTATACTGTCTAGTTGGTCCTAAACAAAATTGTACTGATCTGATATCCAGCATTGCCACCACAGTGGCCATCTTGAAAATCTTGTTTAGGCTGCTTTTGTACGGTTAGTCAGATCAACATGAGGTTTTCACTAAATGACTTCTTGTGATGTCAGGTTGGTACTGCATGATGATCTTTTGTCCAATATGGCCACCATAAAGAAAAAGCTCATTATGGCTGGTCTTGTATAGATGGTGAGATCAGTACGGGCTTTTGACTAGAAGACTTCTGACAATGTCTGGTGTATCATTAATGAAAATGGTACTGATTTGACATTCAGTATGGCCAACACACTGGCCACATTGAAAATATTGTTATTCCTATTCCTACTACATTGATGGTCATATCAACATGGGGTTTTCACTAAGACTTATGATGTCTAGCTGGTTCTAAATAAAAGTTGTACCAGTCTGTGATTCAGTGTGGCTCCCATTGACAGCATTATAATGAGGTAAATGCTGTATATGTTCGTGTGTGTATGCATGCGTTTGCAGATTTGTTTAATCATTGCTTTTTTTTTTCTTTGCTTTTTTCCTTTTATAGAACAATTTGGTTTCGAAAATCCTCCTGAATTGAATTAGATCAATTCATACTTTAAAGATCTACAGAATGTATTGTTCTGGGCTGTTCCATCTTTGCTGGCTTAATCTAAATTAGGCCTTGGTTATATTTGTGTGACCTACATTATCAAGTCAAACTTGTCAAGAATTACCATTCTCCCCAAAGAGTATGCATTTCCCTGTGTAGCTTTAATTTGCAGTAGACAGTACTGTAGATAACATTGAAAATTTAGAGTGAATTATCAGTGATAATTTGAAATGCCTTCGTCTCTACACATTCATACTTTCTTGGATACTTGAATTGACCTAACCTCATTAAATTACAACACATCCCTGTATGGATATATTATCATGCTAGAGAAAATTATAGAATGAGACCCAGTTTTAGATTGGGTTTATTCACTGTGTCTGTTTAATGTCTGCATTAGACTTTGTACCCCATCTCTCCATTAAGAGGCCTGGACCAGTTGTACTTGACTCTTACAAAGGGTCTAAAGTTTCCCAAATAATTGCACATCTCCCTGATGCTATTACTCAATCTTTAATCTTGGCCCATTGCCAGATCTGTAACTCCAGCCATATTAACCCTTTGGCTGGTCAGTTTGACATTGAACTGACTTCATTTTCAGTACTAGCTGCCCATACAGCTGTTGGCAATGTATACTATCTGATCATGTCTGCCTGACCCAGCTACATGGCCACTTGTAGATAAAGTGCTTTAATTAATGTGTTTCATATAGTGTAGTAGGGCTAGCCTTAATTTAAGTAATTTTTCTTCTCTCTCCCTCTCTCTCTCTCTCAGGCTGGCTGGAAGATGTAATTGCTAATTTCCACAGTATGGTGTTTAGATGACCTTTGGACTACCTCCATCCTCTCAGTCTCCACATACATTGCACAGTATAAACTGAGTGGGTGATATATAACAGGAATTCCTACTGTAATGCCCACACAACTTTCATTTTTCATTCTGCATTGCTCAAACAGGATTATTTTTTCATGAACAGGATTGAAGGAGGAAGTTTGAAAAGATTCAGATATGGGGAGTTCATATTTTGGCAGCATAACAACACCTCTGTTGCAAGTGATCTTGTCATTGCCATTGTGGTTGGATATGGGAGGTGAGTAAAGACACTTTTACTGGTGTTATTATAGATGTACTGGTATTCTTGATTGATTTTCTAGGAAAGGCACATAATTTTCTTAGAATAGGTTACTAATATATAGAAATACTGGTATAGTCCTAACAAACAGTTGACGTCAATGACTTGTAATAAATTTCTTTTGAACAGTAATGTTTAGAATTTGGCCTTTCATGATTGACCTGAATGACGTCACATTTCAGTGATGGATTCAGCCCAGTAATTCATAAACTTATCAAATTTCTACACATCTCATATCATATTGTAAAAATATGCTTTAGAATTATTTTGATCCATTAGCTAATCCAGTATTTCATTGGCTTTGATCAATTTAAGCAATAATTACTCTTTTTACATTAAGTCTATGTAATCCTGCCAACTAGTATTGGATTGGAATAATTTAGTATGTGTTAGGGCTAATTTGAGAACATTTGTATTTAGAAAATGATCATGAATTAGCCAGAAATAGGCATTTAAGCATTGGAACTATTTTTGTATCAAGTTAAATTGGATGGTGTGTTTGAAATAGTAATTTGGCTAACTTGAGAACATTCTGAAGATGGAATATCCTGACATAAGTAATCTAGTATTGATTGTGCAATATGTAACATGATAGTCAGCACAAGGAAGAGATAAAAATGAATCCTTTCTACAAAGAAGAAAAAAGAATGTGTTAATATGATGATTTTGATCTAATGCATGAAAATTTATGGAGTCGTATGTCATTGTAAGCATATATTCTGGTTTTTATCACCCACACACTCACACCCACCTGGAAATAGGGTAACCTCAGATCTGGTTATGTTTAGTACACCAAAAGAGACTACATACTATGTTTGATTTAAAAGGAATGGCAGAGACCCTGATCTGATAATGCCTTCTGTGATAGAATATTTCGGTCTACCCTATTTGCAACTGGGTCTGCAAAGTAGACAGGGAAAATGTGTCACAACTTGATGATACTAAGCCTTTCCTTCCCGTGCTTGAATGCAAGTTGATGTGAAAGTTAGTTTTCTCCAGAATCATGTGTGTTCTGGGATTCCCACTTTCTGTAGGGATCATTGGAGAATCCCCATGCGACTTCACAGGTAAGTGGGGGCAGAGCTGTGGTTGGCAGAACCACTATAGCGGGAAGGAACAAGACGAACTCTCACACTATGCAATATATTACAAATGAAGCGCATGCTTGTTTGATGCAAAAGTTAAAAGGCAGTAAAAACTGATCAGTGTAAGCTCAAATCAAATAGATTTGTCCTGTTTGTTTGTGTTGGTTATTGTTATGTATATTTCTCACATGGTAATATTTTCTGTGGTCCTTTTTGGTATTTAGTTCAAACCATTGTTTATTATTTTTATTACAAATTGGGTTGCTATTATTTATTACAAAGCATTTTTGAGGCAATGTCATTAAATATGATGAAATTGATGAACATAGACTATGGATGTTTGTGGTAAACCCCTCCTCAACTTATTTGTGGTGGATTTACTGGTTTTGGCTTTCATATCTAGAGGTGATCGCCAGCGGTGTAATTTGCCCGGTATCGAGTAAGGCCAGTACAAAGTATGAACTGATGGGTGGAATAAATAAATAATCTGAGCTGATATATAGAACAGAATAACACGAGCCCCTGTTACAAATAAAGACAAAAATTTAATCAAATTTCAAAACAATAAAATTTTACAAACAGATGATATAAACGTTACAATTCGAAAGATACATTTCTTTCTTTTGGAATCAACTTAATCAAGGAATTTCAAAAATGCAAATAAGATTATAAAAATAGCTGATTCTGTTTACGATAGAATCAAATCATCATTTAACCCAGTGAGAAATCGAATAACACTGCCTTGTATCGATTCATAACCTGGTGTTCGGTTCCGTCCAAAAGGTCCACTCAGACTGTACTTCTGGGCTCCTTCGCACTGGTAAGTCTGTTTCGCTCTACTTTCCTTTTTCCAAAATTCTTGGTATCTCACCTTTTTATCCTTTTTGGCCCTCTACTCTGGCAGCCCCGTGTTTGGGTTGTAAAACATGTCACTTCCCGAAACTATCTCGCCTTGTAAAGATGTAAACAAAAGCAACCTAAATCTTCCGTCACATTATACGGGAATAAATCATTAGTCTCACCCCTCGAGGTCAGATGTAATTCTATCGGATTGAAACAGACGTCGATGGTCATAACAGAACATACATCCTAGTTCCACAGACTAATGGTCTGCTAATGACCATTTACACCACACCGAGACATTAATTCCTTACTAGTCTCATTACACGAGAATGAATGAAATTCCTTACCCTATGTTAGTGTTACAAGTACACATAATAAATTCGTTCGGATAATTTCCATGGCTTCCCGTAACATCTACATTCCAACAATTCATCAAGGTATATAAATAAACAATATCATTGTACGAATTCAGATAAATGAACTCAACACAGTTGTGCTAGATACATAATTTCCTATATAGAATAAGCATGAAATTCTGGGTACATAATTTCCTACAATAATCGAGACTATAACTTAGCGAGCCGTCAATGTACATATAAAGAAAAATATCATTGTGCGGACTCAGATAAACAACTCAACACAATTATACCATATCAAGAAAATTGATTTACGACTCAAATAAATCCCTGCAAATACATGCAAATACAAGCAATTAAATCAAACAAATCATCATAGTATCAATGACTTACATGAGATTTATGCAAATACCTTGTGTTTCAAGGTTTTGGTGTCTGTCAATTCTCCAGACAATCGTTTTCCCCTTGGATGCTTTTTTGTGAGAGATTTACTCATTAAATTTCTCAGAGCCCTCTGTTCTTATGTTCTTTTCTCTTGTAGAAAAGTGCAGACTGAGTTGCAAATTCCACTACTGCACATTTAAACTGATAGTTTTTTGTGTGAAACCACGCCCCCTTCCACAGCATAACCAATCGGGATGACATAAAATTCCCGCCTCACTAGCATCGAAACACTGCAATACGTCTGACAACAAATGGCTACCAACTGTTTTCTGGTCAATTTCCAACTGTCAGTTTCCATACAAACCAGAATTTGAACTCTGTTCCGTTAAGTTTAAATAAACTAAGTCCTTAATTATATATCGATAACTCCTGACTTCGGCTGAACCAATCCGTACATTATGGCTTTTTAAATGCGGCCATTCCCCATAAATCTAGTTAATCGTACATGTGTCTAGCTAAATGTTGCCTACAGAGATTAACAATAACCAAACCGATATCGACCTAAAAATTTGGTCTGTTACAATGTTGTTCTGTTATTGAAGATGCAAAAATTTTAGAAAGCTTCTACTGGGTACCTGTCAGTCCTAATGATGGGTTACCCATGTACCCAGTCAAAGGGAAATTAAATTAAACCTGAAGTCAAGTCAAACATTTTTTTAACATTTTCAGTATCCTATAAATATCACTATCTGGTACAAAGTCCAAGAATTTGACCTCTGAAATCCTCCATCTTTGTCTAGTAATTGTCATGGTCTAATCATCATAAATATCGTTTTCCTTTGCCTCACTGTCACATGTGGATGCTTATTTTGAGACTGAGCTTGAGCTTTGAAAGTAACACTTTAATCATACAATATATGGAATCTGTTCAAGGTTGCAATTGAACACATGTCAGTTGTGCAGCAAGATCAAATGACCAGCCTCTGTTACTTGCCACCATACCACACTGGTGACTCAATCAAAGAGTTGTTACATGGGAAAACATGGAATTCAGGTCAGTTATTTACTGGTAGAGGCAGACCTCAGCCTGGCACTGTAAAAAGTACATGAATTTGCAGCTCAGTCCAAATGATTGTCAGCTTGAAAACAAAGTCTGTGCTGCCTTTACAAGCTCTGGCAGAAAACTTGTATATAGTAAATGGGGTACTCAATGACTTATTTTATTACCCGGGTTATTATTAATGAGCAGGTACCCAAGTACCAGACGCCTGTGGGGATCTTCTGGTATATGGATTATTTATCAATATTATTGTGAAATCAGCCTTTCTATTTTCTTGCCATCTTGGTTTTGTGAAAATGTACTATTGTCAACAGGTAAAATTTGGTTAGTTTTGTGGTAAAAACTATAACTAGTAATTAATTAGGAGTGGGCAACTGTTAAAAAAATGGGTCAAGCTCGTGTATGCAGAAATTATTAACATATTTCATTTAATATACTAAGATTATTATTTCTGCACATGTCTAGTGTCAATATTTTCTCTTAATAATTTCTTGATCTATTTTTTTTTTTTTTTTGGGCAATTTAAGCTTTATGAGAATTTTTCACTGTATCTGAATGTAATCGATGACAAAATCAAAATGTTTGAGAAGGAACTCGTTTTTTCCAAATAATCATTGATGTTATTATCTCCAGCATTAAAATATCTCTTTAAAAACATACATGTAAGTAGGCTTAACAGCGTACATTTACCATTAGGAAAGAAATTGTCAGTAATCCTGTTTCATTTTGTAATCTGAGATTTTTTTGTTCATGTGTTTCTCATCAACATGCAAATGCTCATAAAGAATATTTGTGTGTCACTCTGAGTTCCTAGCACAGTCTAATGCATACTAAACTGTTTGTAACCTTGCTGGCTCCAGGTACAACAGCTGGTACTAAGTCCTCATTGTCCAGTAGCAGGTAGCTTCTTGGTGATCACTAATTTCACTAGCAATACCTTCATCTGTTGGTACCAAGATGTGACTGTGTCTGTCAGAACTGATACAATCCAAGAAATATCAACCTTATAGCCAGACCCAAGTAGGCATAACACGTCAAGCACTGTAGGGAAGGAACATCATGATAAAAACTGTCACTGGTAATGACATCTGCTGGGAAGGAACATCATGATAAAAACTGTCACTGGTAATGACATCTGCTTGTTCACTAAACCCTGCCTTAGCAAAACAGTTTGGCAACATGTTCTGTGGAAACGTCACACCATACATGGTAAATCAGTATGATTTCATACTGTGAATTTTATTTCATGCAAAAATTTTTTTGTGAAATCTTGCAAGGTATCTTATGATTAGAGTACATTGGTTCTTTGACTTCAGATCGATGATGACTCCGTGGAACATGAGAAGGAATTTACTTTAAGCTGTATTCAGTTGTTGTCATACAGGTGCAGAGAAAATTTCTGTTTGGTCAAACAAAAGTATGAATTGCATTAAATGAGCAACCCCATGATTCTAAATAACCAATTATGAACGAAGTGTAATTTCCACACTTTTGTTACCATGCACCTTTGTTATGCCTTTGTTATTTATCAATTATGAATGAGGTGTAATTATCATGCCTTTGTTACCTAGCACCTTGATACACCTTTGTTATTTAAATGACTGATATTTTTTTTAATAGGCTTTGGTGCATACAGTGATTGAAACTTGATAATTGAGCTGATTTAATGTGACAAGTCACAAATCAAATGCTATAACCAATTTGTAACAAAGGACCGTTTTATATGACTAGTAATTAGGAACTTGGCTGCGGAAATTAAACATGAATGTTCTAACAGAGAAAATGTTTTATCCGAAATTGTAATAAACAATTTTTACTGTAATAATAATAATAATAATAATAATAATAATAATGTCTTATTTCACAGAGGTTGACTTACCTTATAGACACTAATCTACTTTGAGTTTAAGTACATATATTATTAACATATAAGCATTTTCGCTCTCTTTCTGTCTCTGTGTGTCTCTCATTGACACAAAGATTTTAAATCATGTACTTAAACATTGCACTGTCTTGTAATAAAGATTGCATGTATGCAGTAAAAGTCAAACCATCCAAATTAAATAAAATCTGGAGCTTTTGTTCTTCAACTTTGTATTGTTCTTTTCACCCATGTTCTACCTCAAATGACCAGATGCTGTCCGAAGCAGAAGTCAAATTGTCATCAGTTTTTGCTAAAACCTTTCATTTGTAGTAGTGTTTTACTAAGTGATTGGCTGAAAATTGAAAAGTCATTGAAGTGGAGTAAATATTTCCGATTCAGAATGATTATTACCATGCTTTTTTTCATCTCTGCTAATGGTCATTGACAATAGGTAGTGTTGTTTACAATTCGCAAAATTATTTTCTCATATTCTTCACTTTTATTTGGTGGGTCAGCAGCTGTCGTGAAGCACCTGCAATTGACAGTTTTGCATTGTAACCTTGTGGCCTGCAGCAGTTTTTGCTGAATTTGGAACACTGATTAATTTTTTACTTTCCTCAGGAAAAGGTGCAAACATCTTGTTCCTGAAGTTAGACACATTTTAAAAGATTACAAAAAGAACATACAAAGGTTTGATTGGTTGTTGTGTCCAAATTACTGTACAGTGGCAGCATTAGTGTCATCAGGAGATTGTTCAGGTTTTGGTTGAAATTCATCATGAGTGTTTTGATTGTGGCCTTTACATATATGTCTTTGTGTTCTTTGTTATTGTTATTTTAAATGAGGAAAGTTAATTTTTGCCATGAAATCTACATTAGAAATCCAACCACAGTGTTTATGTAACTTGTGGTAATAATGATTGTCATGAAATATTGTCACAAGCAGGGTATAATTTATATAATTCTTGATATTTTTTATTGTCATTTGATATGGTATTGTCATTGTTTGAAGATAAGTATCTCAAACTCCAGGGTTTAACTGCCAGGAATTTCAGTTAGATACCTACTTCCAGGAATATCAGTTAGATTACCTAGCTATAGGAATTTCAGTTAGATTACCTATGTTCTTCCCTTCATCTTGTCAATTGGAGTCGAGGTTGATATTAACTGAAAGCCTTGGCTGGCAGAAATTCATCAAAATTAAATTCGGACAATCAATGGAAGTTCTCTAATGTAGGTTATGTTAGTCTTATGTTGCAACGTTGTCAACCTTGAATGATTGGAGTCGAGTTCCTTGCCCAAAGACACAATGGTAACAGATTCAGGATGAGCCAGTGATAGGATTTGAATTCACATACTTTTGACTGGAAGTTTGGCACGCTAACCACATGGAGGCTTATGTCCCTATTAGTTGCCACCAACACTTGCGGGAGGGAACATCAGACCATTCTACATCCCTGAACCTGCAGGGGGTTGGATATATGAATATTATAATAATTGTGTTTTTTCTTTGAACAAATTTGTGAAAATATGCGTAAAGAAGCCCATTTGTCCCATTCTTTTCACAAGGTTATAGTTGCCTACAGAATTCCTTCAGAACTCACGTTGCCCATTGCCTGGGGTAAGTTAAATTTTAGGCAGGCAAGCATATATATAAATGCAGGTAGCCTGTCAGGAAAGAATAAATATTATAAAACCAGCAAAAGAAGTTGGCTTCAAAACTTAAAATATGAAATTTGTTTGCCCAAGTAGACTTTCAGCAAGAAAAAAACATTTAAAGTGTTGTATAGTTGCCTATGAAATAAATGTTATTTTTTTCAGACTTGGGTTATGGATATCAGACAGCAGATTTATGTTAATTCATATTAAATTGTTGCAGGGCTTGTAACAAATGATAAAGGCAGCTGTGTGCTCTGATTACGAGTAATTCTATGTATATTAAAGACTGCTCTATTAATAGTAGTTAACCCTTCTGTCTATCACACATACAGGAAAATCATGTCCCAATCTATTAACCATGACAAGTCTGTTTTGGATAGTTAACATTCTTTAGTTACAGAATAGATACAACAGATTAAAAAAAAGGAAAAAAAAACAACAAAAAAAACCCAGAAAAAAATGAAGCAAAACAACTTTTGACTTTCATAATAATGGGTATTAGAACTTGCCCATTAACATAATATTTATAGTGGGGCTATTTTTATAACAAAGTCACTCTAAGAAATTTCTATGAAAATGTCCATCCCAATTTATTAACCATATATTGTTAACATATAACATGGCTAAGGCAAAGATGTACAGTTAGGACCTGCTTATAAATGTAGTTATGACCTGCTTATAAAAATGTACAGTTAGGACCTGCTTATAAAAATGTACAGTTAGGACCTGCTTATAAAAATGTACAGTTAGGACCTGCTTATAAAAATGTACAGTTAGGACCTGCTTATAAAAATGTACAGTTAGGACCTGCTTATAAAAATGTACAGTTAGGACCTGCTTATAAAAATGTACAGTTAGGACCTGCTTATAAAAATGTACAGTTAGGACCTGCTTATAAAAATGTACAGTTAGGACCTGCTTATGACAAGTTAAGCTGAACTAGAGCAACTGCAGTAGCTTACTGTCACAGAACCCCAAACCTTTACTGCATATGTTCCACTTCTTCCATACCTCAAGCCCCTACCCCCCACCCCTCCACCCGCTGACAGTGACACGGGTCATGGTGCAAAATATCATATATATGATGCATTGTCATCCTATGACTGCACATATAAAGTTCTATTAGGAAATATTTAATAATATAATTATAGCTGAAATATCTAACCTTTGACTTGCTCACACAGTCAAGTGCTATAATGAGTACCAACACTGTGGCTGGGGTAGTGGAGTAGAATAGGTCCAGTGCCTCCCCCCCCCCCCAAGATGTTGTAACAGGCAGCTAATGGAGGTAGCCTTTTTATTTGGGACATGTTCCATGTTGTTAAGCTGAGAGGGTCTTGGAATTATTTTCAAAGAGTATTTGTTTTTATGAAAATGGACTTTGTATCCCTTTTGGGGCTTTATCTTGTTATGCTATTTTGGGGACACCTAAACTAACTCCATACTGTGTTGCCAGGATTGTGCTGCTGAAGGTCATATGTTGCACTGCTTTGTAGCATGATCATGGTTGCTTTTTTGCTTTTTACAACATCTACTGTTTTTGCAGCCCAAAAAACATTCCTACTCATCCTGCATTAAGGCAAGAGATGATAAAGTGACTACGATGATCCCCCTCTTACAAGGTCATCCCTTATATACTGAAAAACAGGTCTTATAAAATGGGTGACCTGTCTCCTGAGGGACTGTGTCAGGCAAGTAGAGGATGGCTTCGCTTGTGAGTGGCATCTTTGAGGGGTACCAAAATATGGTTTTCTTTTCTTTGTTTAGGGAAATGTCATTTGTTCTAATACCCAGTTTGCGCTTGTCAGGATAATGTGACACTTAATCAGTTGATTTTTGGACCTTGTATTGTTCTTCCTGCACTTTGTGGCATGGCTAGGAATTGAAGAGGGATGTGATGGCAGCAAAATGTAAAGGAAATATAATGACAAAGAACATTTAATTAAAATTGTTCATTGAAAGATTTTTCATTGAAAACTGAACTATGGCTGCAAATTTAACAAATTCAACATTGCATTTTTTTATTTTATATCAGACACCCTCAGAAATTTGAGAGACAATGGCAGTTGTTTGAATTTACCATGTTAGACCTATTGTTAAGTGGAACTTCTTTTTTTGCCACATCTGTTAGAAATTCAAGAAAATTGAGAAAATATAGTCCCACCCTCCATTTCTCTTTTTGGAAACACTCGGATAGCATATCTGTTTTTATTTTAAAAAAGTGTCTGAATCACGAGTTGATTGGTTACTAATAAGTTACTAATAGATTATAGTATGTAAAATACTAAAGACATGTCAAAATAAATAATAATTACTGTATCTTTTGTATTATGCTGATTATACTTTTCTTAAGAGGGCCTCAAAGTAGAAGTCCTTGACTAAACAGTCACCCTCTATAAATAAATTATTACTATTGTTATTATTATTATTGTTATTATTATTATTGATGTTGTTGGAATGAAAATATTGAGGACGGGTCCATTATAAGAAAATGAACAGATTACATTTGCACCCAGGTGTCTTCTGAGAAAACAAGCATCATTAACCACCCAAGGCTCATTAACAAGTCTACCACACTAATTGCTCAGATTTGTACCTTAAGCAGACCCAATATTTGGAGGAACAATTGTTGAATGTTCAAGTATGTTTATGTTATATGGCTGCCAAATTGTATCATGGGGTATGTAGTGATTCTTCTAGGTGGTCTGCACTGAAGTTTAATAGATGGGATTTCGGCAACTTGAGTGTCGAGACAGACAAAATGTACAATAACATTACTCAGAAATTTGGAAAACAAAATTACCATAAAATATACATGCTTACAAGTTGGGTCCAGCTGCAAACACCATAGATCCAGATATGCCACTGCATAATGCACTGGCAGAACTGGGTCTATGCAGATAGTTAGGCGTAATCTGTAGAGCAAACAACCTTGACCCTGATCTGCCATCACCTGATGCAAGAGTAGATAAGGGTCTATGTTGAATGTAGTTGATACTTATAAGTGAGTGTATATGGTAGGTCATGGTAATAACATTTTAAAATCGGTGAATTTTTTTAAAGTGGTATGTTCTGAGATGTGGATATGTAGCTGAGACTGCCCAAACTTCAGTCATAGACCAAATCTACAAAAGACTGATCCAAGTAAGAGAGGAAAATAGGTCATGGTGACCTGTAGTTTACCTTAATGACTGTGCTGCACATTTTTCAGTTGGTATGGCAAATCAAGTTGTAGGCATAATTAAACATGGTGAAATAAGCCATACATCGTATAAAAATTTATAGCGGAGAAAAAGCAAGGTCAAATGCAATTGTTTACATCAGTTTTCTTTCCCATGGCCATTTGTGTTTTAGTTTCTTGCTTCAGTATTTAGTGTTTTTAATTAGGTACCCTTATGAAACAAAGGACATACCATCCTCAATTGTCTCGAAGGAAATGTGTCATTTCAACCTACTTTTGATACATGAGCTGGCATCTCATAACCTTCTGAATCAAAAAGCAGGATGCTTACCCTTGGTGGGGGATGGGAATATTCTCCAACAGCTTTGAGGATGTGTGCCTCATTGGAAGGGCCTGTTTATAAGACCAGGGTCATGGTTATTATTTTACGTTTTAGGCTTTCTTTAACTTCACAGACAGTACAATTTTAGGAATTTCTTTTACTTCTTTGTTATTATTAGAACATGCACCTCATTGACCTGTTTTCAAGATCAAGGACGGGGCCGCGAGTGGCAGAGTGGTCTAAAGCGATTACCGTTACGGATCATTGCCATCTCACCTCTGTCTGTTTGGCTTTGAGTCTCAGGTTTGGCCAGTGTGAGTATGTGAGAAAGCTTGCCAGTAGCTTCGCGTGGGTCGGTGGTTCTCTCCTGGGTTTTACCGGGTTCTTCCTCCACCATTTATACTGGCCGCCATGTATAGCCTAACTTGTGCTGAAAAATGGCGTTGAACCCTACAGCAACAACAACAACAACAACAACAAAAACAAGATCAAGGTCATGATCAGTATTTACAATTTTCCATCAGTTTTTTTTCTTTACTATAAATTAATAGCCATTTGAGATTAAAGATGAAATTTGGTATCACAGCTCAAATGTGGGTCTTACCATCAAGGCAGTATTTCAAGTTTTACTTCATACTTTCCTCATGATTCTTTAACTTGAGAATCATTTGAATTTAAGGGAAGAAAATTCTTATATTTGTTGTATACCACCTTCAGGGTCCTATCCCAGCATGCTCAGAGATGTTATTAGAAACAACTAAAGGATGGCAACTATTATGTATCTTGTGAGGATATTCCAACTGAAAAGGTATTGGAATATGGCTTACATAAAAAAAATCTGGAGTTTGTATTTTAAGGATTTCAGGTTTTTGTGCTATTTTTTGGTTTTGTGACTTTATTTTGGATGCCTAAACTTGTTTGGCACTGTATACCCATTATTGTACTGATGTGCCATTAAATTCTATACCGTATATACTCACTTCTAAGTCTAGTCCAGCTGCAAACTTCACAGACCCAGATCTGCTGTTGCATAATGCGCTGGCAGATCTGGGTCTGTGCAGTTTATTATGAGTAATGAGTGAAAGAAGCAACATAGACCCTGATCTGCAGGTGCATTATGCTCTGGCAGATCAGAATCTTTGTTGTTTGCAGTTTGAGTTGACTTACATGGGATTATATACTGTACTTAAGTTGGGTACATATTATGTTATGGTGCTATCCATCCCTTCATTCAGCCATCTGTTGATTAATAATTGTTTATTTGACCCATCACTTTCATGGTTAACCGCTCTGGTGGCCTAGTGAAAAGAGCATATGCCTCAAATGTGGGAGGTTGTGGGTTTGAACCCTGGCAGAGTCATACCAAAGACATTAAAATTGTACTAGCAGCTGCCTCACTAGGTGCTCAGCATTAAGAGGTTAGTGTTAGGACTGGTTGACCTGGTGTCAGGATAATTTGTCTGGGTGGGACATGATGCTACATGTCTGCAGCATAATGCCCCATTGCTAGACATCACTATAAACTGCCACACAACAGACGTTGTAGCAATATGACTGAAAAATTGAAAGCTACGTTAAAAATCTAAATCACACACACACACTTTCATGGTTGGATAGATTTTCATGAAGCATTGTCCAGTTATATATCATGACTGGACAGTGCATCTTCTACTATAGTCAGGGGCAATCATCAAGGTCAGAGTTGTGGGAAAGGAAAAAATTCTGTGACTTGCAGCCTTGTAGAAGGTTTATCTTTGAAATAACTGAAAGTTTTTTCTTTAAATTTTTGCCATTGATATATACCCCACTAGAGATACTCTCAGTGAAATTTTACTTAAGGATATTTCATGACTAGACTATGTGTAATGTGCCATAGCCATGCCCCTTGTCCCCAGGTCAAGGTCATAAGAAAGGAAAATGTTTTTTCAGTGTCATAACTTTTGAACCATTGAAAATGGTTTATTAAAATCGAAGGCAATTATACATTGCATATGATATGCCTCATACCATAGCCACACACTTTGTATGAAGGTGAAATTCACAGTAAGACCAAATAAAATAAGACTTGTATCTTTGTTTGGATTGCAACTTTTGAACTGCTGTAGATGTTTTAATGAAACTTTAGCCAATTGTATATCGTGACTATATAGTGTGTCAGCCCCCTGCCTCAAGATGAATGTCATGACAGTTGAGACCTCTATCCATCTTGGGTACAGAGTTTGAACCAGTGATGATATTTTACTGAAACTGTTGGCAGTTGTTAAGGCTGACTTGATAGTTTCTCCCATATCTGGTCATAACCCATGCCATAAAGGTCAAGATCACAACAGTGGATAATGCAAGTCAGTGGCCTATTTACATATCAAGGTTGTCACTATTTAACCCCTATAAAAATGTAGTTTCAACTTTATTAAGGTCCATACCTTATACACTTGTCAAGCCCAAGCTTGAAAGGTCAAAGCGATTGTAGGGACCAAGTCACAAGACTGGCATATCTAGTGTCATTTCCTGTAAAACATTTCAAGTTTCTGTATAAACTCCACTCAAATTTTGCTGGTTATTGTAAACTGGTGGGATAATTGCATGAAATCTAACTTTCAAACCAAGCTTGTCATCCACCTCAGATGTGAGAGGTCACAGGCTGGTTCGAACCCCGGCAGAGTCATACCAAAGACTTATAAAAATGGTACTTGCAGCTGCCTCATTTGGTTCTCAGCATTAAGAGGCTAGTGTTGGGACTGGTTGGTCTGGTGTCAGGATAATATGAATAGATAGGACATGGTGCCCCCATGCTAGACATCACTGTAAACTGCCACACTACAGATATCATAGCGATATGACTGAAAAATTGTTAAAGCTACAAGCCACCACATCCTGTCAAAATTAAGTTGTTCAAATTTGAACACTGTTCCTACATGATTGAAACAAGGGGACCACACAACTTGAATGGACTGATAAATAAGCAATTTTCCACTACCAGTTGTGTTTGTACAAATACCTTTCACTCAGATATACCTGTAATGGCTTCATTCTGGTACATAGTCATACTTTTGATGTTAAACTTACAAAGTACCCTTTTAAATCAATTGCCTCCACCATTTTTGGTTGATGTACAATGCACCACTGTTTACACACTGTTAGTTGGCATTACATACTAAGGGATGCAACTCATGAAATCCAATAGATGTTGCTAGGACAAAGCACTAAAATAACTGTTGGATCTGCCAAGGTGTAGATTGGGTTATCATATCAGAACCTTGGGTAGTGAAGATACCTGTGTACCTGACTTTGTCTTCCTTCAGTACACAGGCTACCAGCAACCTGTGCACCTGATTTTGTCATATTTTGGTACAACATGTAGCTGAATTTTCATTAATTTTGTGCAAAGTTTTGTTTCTTTTTCTGCATATTGTCATTAACACTAAAAAAAAAGGCCAAACAGATCTAATGGCATTCTAATGGCAATAAGAAAATACAGGTACACAGCTTCAGATACAGTTATAATAGAAGTCATCCTAAGTGCCAGAATATCTTTGTCTATGCAATTTGTTCTCCCTATGATTTCAAGTAAATAATTTATACCCATATCTACTAGAGCATTATGTGAGTTCAGGCAGATGTGGGTCTATATTATTCACAGCTGGGTATAAAATATATACTCACTTATAAACTCACTCTTAATAGACACAGACACAGATCTGCCAGTGCATTATGTGACCAGTGCAGTTGGCAATTGGACTTGACTTATAAGCACATATACATGGTACTTATTGAGCATAAATAACATAAATACAAGTTTGGCAGACTGCCCACAGGAATATATCCCAGGATAGTACTCTGGTCTGGCTTTGGTCAGGTGGCCTACATTTTGATAGGAATTTGTGATAATTGATGGGCTTGTCCACTTGTGTTATCTTGGTATAGCCAGCAGGCTTGTGTGGCTAGTAGGTTCCTAGAGGTCATCACTTGGCAGAGGTCAGTTGTTCAAAGGGTCAGTACTAGTAAGTATACTTATTCAACATAATTTTTCCTTCTTTTGCCATAAGTGGGCTGGCTTTCTTTGACCTTTTGATGCCCATTGTGGATATTTGGACATTTTTTATATTGGGATCTGAGGTCAGAACCTACATTGGACTTGAAATTTGGACTAGAAGGGGCATGTTATTTTGCTGCTGTTGTTTCACACATAGTTAGGTCAATCATGTCTACACATCTGTACATCTTTCCTGAAAACTTTTTAGCCAGTAGCACAACTGCTATTAGACTTAGAGCCATGAAAATGTACACATGTTATCATGGTCTTAGGTAGATGACCTAATTAGAACACTGGATTAATTGTTTAATTTAAAAAAATATTTTTGAACTTTCTGCACTTTTTTTTAGTATGGCTGTACAAAAACAAATTAACATACAGTAAAAAATTTAAATTTTACAAGATTATTTATATTTATTATAACCTAAGCATATTTCATATTATTACAGCAATTTCAAAATTTTTATGATTTTGTTTAAAAACAACTTTTATAAGCTAAACTTTTTTTCCCAAAACCTTGTTAGCACAATGAGTAAAACCCATTTAAAGTTGACAAATGAAATTTGGTAGCCATATTTGTGTATATGTATGACCTGATTACGTTTTCAGGCTATTATAGCATTTTTTTTTAAAACTATTTTTGTAAAATTCAGCTCTAGATGCACAATTCCTGACTTTGACAAGATATTCTTAAAATTGTAAGGGTGACTGAGGAAAGAAGGGACTTTTGGACAATGGTTTTTATGATAGATCTCCCCACCCCCCTTCACAGCTGTATTGACAAATGTACAGTACCTTTTCATCAGAATGTTTTATGGAGAACACATTCTACCTTTAAATAGTTTTCAAATTTTGCCTGTTCAGCGATTATTATCAATGTTTAATGCTTGATAATAAATTGTCAATAAAGATCAAGGTCAGTTCTTGCTACATTCTGTTTATAATGTGAAAAATCAAATCAGTTTGCACCCACTGATCATTCCCATCTAGGCGTTATAATGTGTGTGTTGAAAGAAAATGCAAAACTTTAGAAGGCAATATATGGTGGAAACAGCATTTCCAGTACTGTGTATACTCACTTAAGTTGAATCAGGCTGCAAACACCAATGATCTAATCTTTTGTAGCATAATGTGCCTGTAGATCAGTGTCTATGTTGTTTGTTCTACTGATTACTCATAACAAACTGCACAGACCCAGATCTGTTGGTGCTCTATGTGCCTGCATATCTGGGTCAGTGCAGTTTGCAGTTGGACTCTCTTATAAGCAAGTATAAACAGTATACATGGCTTGAAAGGCATCTGAATCTTTGAACTGGTGAGTTGTTAATCATTGTGTTCACATGGTCTCTATTTGCATTTGACCAATGTTACTTCAGAGAGGCAGTCTCAAGCTGGAATATGAAGTAGCACAGCTGCCTCATTGATTGCACACACACACACACACAGACACACACAAAATTTGTTTAGTTGATTATCAGAGGCTTTCAACTTGTGTGTACTGGGAAAGAAATGATAAGCCCATGAACCTGAAATATGCTCCGGAACATCATGGATCTGGAGAGATTTGTAAAAGTTGACCTGGAACAGCAAGGATCATAGAAGTTGCTCAGCAATAGTTTGAATCTCTAGAGGTTTGTACATGTCACCCTACAACAGCATAGATCTGGAGAGATTTGTTCAGTTTGCTCAACAACAGTGGATCTGGAGAGAATTGTTTAAGTTGTTCTAGAACAACATGGATCTGGACACCTTTGAGGAAGTTGCTCTTGAACAGCATGAATCTAGAGAGTTGTGTAGAAGTTGCTCTGGAACAGCATTGGTCTTAAGGGATTTGTAGATGTTGCTCTGGAACAGCATTGGTCTTAAGGGATTTGTAGATGTTGCTCTGGAACAGCATTGGTCTTAAGGGATTTGTAGAAGTTGCTCTGGAACAATGGATCTGTAGAGACTTGTAGAAGTTTCTCATGAACAGTGTGGATCGGGAGAAATTTGTAGAAGTTGCTCTGCAACAGTGTGAATCTCTAGAGGTTTATACATGTCACCTACAACAGCATAGATCTGGAGAGATTTGTTCACTTTGCTCAACAACAGTGGATCTGGAGAGATTTGTAGAAGGTGCTCTGCAACAGCATGGATCTGGAGAGATTTGTAGAAGTTGCTCTAACAGATCTGGAGAGATTTGTAGAAGTTGCTCTGGAACAGTGGATCAGGAGAGTTTTGTAAAAGTTGCTCTGGAATGGCATGGATCTGGAGAGATTTGTAAAAGTTGCTTTGGAATGGCATGGATCTGGAGAGATTTGTAGAAGTTGCTCAGAACAGCACTGGAGAGTTTTGTTGAAATTGCTCTGGAACAGTGGATCTGGAGAGTTTCGTAGTAGTTGCTCTGGAACACATATGGAGAGTTTCGTAGAAGTTGCTCTGGAACAGATCTGGAAAGATTGGTAGAAGTTGCTCTGGAACACATCTGGAGAGTTTCATAGAAGTTGCTCTGGAACAGATCTGGAGAGTTTTGTTGAAATTGCTCTGGAACAAATCTGGAGAGTTTCGTAGAAGTTGCTCTGGAACAGATCTGGAGAGTTTTGTTGAAATTGCTCTGGAACAGATCTGGAGAGTTTCGTAGAAGTTGCTCTGAAACAGATCTGGAGAGTTTCGTAGAAGTTGCTCTGGAACAGATCTGGAGAGTTTTGTTGAAATTGCTCTGGAACAGATCTGGAGAGTTTTGTAGAAGTTGCTCTGGAACAGATCTGGAGAGTTTTGTAGAAGTTGCTCGGGACATTTCCCTGTACAAGTAGGAGAAAGATTTTCCCTGATAACAAAATAACAATAAGGAACGAATTGTCTTAACTCCTTGCAGAAATTGCATGTTTTTTATATGCAGGAAATCTCCAGTTGCCCTGTAAGCTGGATAATTCTCAACAAATTGTAATGTATTCATTTATGGTGCTAAAGTTGACTTGGCCTATACCCATTGGCCTTGATTCTTAAGTTTATACAGCTTGTAATTTAGGAATTTCAGTTTTGGTTTCAATAATGCATGCATGTACATGTATTCAGCAACATTGTTTAAGGCGTACCATGTGTCATAATCTGAACATTTCACAGTAATTGTTTATCATGTATCACATGAGCATAACATGCACGTCTTAGTATCTGTATAGGGGTTTATGGGTGTGTGTGTGCCCCTCCTGTTAATTGATTTGATGATTGTCATCAAGAGGATGACCTCCCTCGATGTTATTGCCCAGTGTGAGTGGATAGATAGAACATTAACAGAGAACTGAGCGAGACTATTGAGAAGAAATAAACAAATACGAGCCCCCTTAAACAATAAAAATAAAATAAATTTTAATTAATTAATACATAAACTAAAATTGCAATTTCAATCCAACAGATTTACATTAATGGAATTTAATAGCAGTGTTCAATTTACGGATTCGTTCATCATAGTAACGAGTGGTGAAAAGAGTACGTTGTCCACGCCTGACTTGCATCACCTGGCATTGTTGCTCTATTGACTTTGTGTATTCCATGTCTAGCGTGTATGCTTGATTCTTCCTCTGACCCTTCTATTCCGAACTCCCTATTTGCGGACTTCCCTCTTGGACTGTCCTCGTCGGGTTCTCGGGGAGGGATATAGAAAACTGTTCCCTTAAATGACAAGATTACCACTAAATCGCTATGCGTATCACAACCTATCTGTATATAAAAGTCTTTTACTTTCGTTATTCAGAAACATAAATAGCTATCCACACTGCATAAATTCCGACATAATGTGACCTTAACGATTAACGGTCCTTACAAATTTACTGTATTTGAGGTAAGGTGCCATTGTTATCTGTAGTTACAAATGACTGTTGCAGTATACATTCAAGTCTGACCTTAAACAGTTCATTGCCCTCGCTCCCCGCAGTGATTGCCTAGAAATTAACACATGCGCTGTATACAAATACATGTAGTGCTGCTGTATATATCAGCATACGCTACTATACATCTTCTTACATCTAGCTAGTACATCTAGCTAGTCAGTTCCACTCAATAAGATGAATGCTCGATTACTATTGCATGAGATTCACTAAATTCTAGCTTACAGTAACTAATAACCTGCAAGATCATTCAAGCATTACAAAATCATATATAAATATGCAATTATCATTAACTCACGATAAACAGTATCATCCTACAGACAAAGGAAATTAATTCATATAACCATAAAAAATTCTACGCATTTGAATATTTGGATTAATTCATAAATCCCTATGAAATAGCACACATTTGAATATTTGGATTACATCATAAATCCCTGTGAAATACTACACCTTTGAATATTTGGATTACATATAATCGGTCAATTCTATCAATGAACTAATAACAGTAAAATTAAAGAAATAAATTGCCTAACAACTCTAACATATCAACAAGTTTATACAAAATTGAATAAACAATATATAGCATGGATCATAAGCATATCAAACACATTTGCATAAAACCAAACAACAAAATAGAAAATTACATGGAAATTAAAATTGCATACGTTAATGCTGTTTCTTTTCCACACAATCGTTCGTCCTAGCACTATAGCCTGTCTTTCCCTTTCAAGACAGCTATCTGGCCTCTTAACTTGTTAACAAGGTAAAACTCTATACTCAGGTTTTCCACCAGAGTCGAACTCGCCTCTATCAGGAAAATTTCTGACTAAATAGTTTTGACAAAGGTCGGTAAATTTAAACTCCCATAACTTCCAAAGTGTATGCCTTAATTTTAACTGACCAATTGAAAGCAACTGTTCCTAAATTTTTCCCAAAATAATCATGTCTTTCATCAGATTTTGACAGCCTAGAATACGATGCAATTGGCTTTCCTTTGAAGATCAATTATTTGACATGAGGTTCTCTACTGTGGTCATGGCTGGTAACCCTACTGTACTTTCCCATGACAGCGTTATGGTCAATTCTACTGAACCTTAACATGGGTCCAGGCCAGCCTGGGTCCAGAGCTTCAGTGGTGTCATTTGGAAACTGAGAAAGCTTGTCAGTAGCTTCCCGTGAGTCAGCCAAATTGATTTGACTGGAATTATTTTCCAAGTTACTATTATTTGTACAAGCTTTGCATTACTTATTAGCGATTAACAATTTGTTTCTGCCAAAAAGCATTGATTACAAACTGCACCTTACTTGTGCAAAGCAGTTGCAAATAACATTCAGTTGTAATTTCAGAATAAGATATTTTGAATATATTCTGCAGCTGAACTGCCAATGAATGAGTATATGTGGGATGTCCCTGATCTTCAGTTCAAATTGTAACTGATTACCACTGGACCAAACTTTGTGGATGGCTTGCATGTAGGGTAAGGAAGAAGCCTATTGATTTGGGAATCTAATACTCTTCAGTTAAGGTCCCTACAAATTCCAGTTCTTGACCATGTACCTTCACAAAGTTTTATGAATGACTCACTCTTTGGGTAAAAGAGAAGCCTTTTGATTTTCAGGTCAAAAGTCCTGGTCATTGACTCAAAGAAGAAAAATAATTTTGCATAATAACTTAGTTCTTTATCACATACCATAACCAAAGCATGTGGAGAGCTTGCTCTTACTGATAGAAGAGACCTATTGATTTGTCAGTCAAAAGATTAATGGCTGGTGTCCTCATGGCTGAAGGAAAAATTGGTTTTGTGGGATACCTTGTTTTTTTTATATCAAATTCCTTGACTAAACTTTGGATGGCTTGCATTTGGGCTATAAAGAAACCTATATATTCTAGAATTTAAAGGTCAGAAGTGAAGATTCTGAGGATCAAGAGTTGACAGTTGTGGTAACTGTTATAAAGGAAATTAAAGCTTTGTGCACATCAAATTTTATTGAAGAGCACATACCTTGATCATTGAAACCTGTTGGTCAGCAATATCCAATCAGGCCCTACTAGTGAATACACAGAGGACTTTTAAACATGGCAGGTTGTTTTAAGGTGCTATTCACAGTGAGCATTTTATTTAATTCACCTACATTAAGTCTTGTGGTGTTTGTGCTGTTATATATCACCTGTGCATACTGCTTCGTTGAGCTATGTACTGGACATATACCATATTTACTTGATTACAAGTCGAGCCAAACTGCAAACAAGAAAGATCCTGATCCACTGTAACGTAACTTGCCTGCAGATCAGGGTCAGTGCTGTGTGTGTTCTCCTGATTACTCCTAATGAAGTGCACACACCCAGATCTGTGTAGTTTGCATTTGGACTCCTCTTATAAGCAAGTACAGAGTACTTTACTTATCTGGTGTTTGGTGATAATCCCATTCCCATTTTAACTAATTGTTGGCAGGTGTCTGATAGTAAGTCCACTCCAACTTTTTTCCAGTTTTATTAAGGTGACTTTCTGGTCTTATCATTGGTGATTTACTGTGAATAGCAAAAGGTGATGAGATAAAGTTGGTCTCTGCATTCCTGCCATATTCCCAAACAGTATTGTTTTTTTGTTTTTTTAATCTCAAAAAATGTTTTTGAGGTCCCAAGGGGGTCAGTGCACATAAGCAAAGAAAGTGGTGTTGTCCTATTGACAATAAGCTATCTTTCCATATAAGCCTGTACAAAATGATTGGAAATTCAAATCTGAAATTAAAAAAAAACAAACTTGTCTGTTGTTGTTTTTTCAATGCATGTAATACACTTACAGAACAAGAAATAGTTGGTAGACTTAGCATTGTCATATATCAAAGCCATATACATACACATGTGCAAAAAAAAAAGCTTGATTCATCACATCCACAATGACATTAAATAAAAACATTCACCAAGTTTGTCTTTAAAATCATTGGATTCCAAAATATATGCTTAATCTGATGCAGTCTTTGCTGCTCTCAGTAGTTCAGTAGGTGGTTTGAAGGTAATGTAAGTGCAAGTGTCATTAGTGTTCATCATTACACTCACTAGAAACTTTGTCCAAACTGTCTTGCTGGATTCACTGCGCAAATCATGGTCAGAACAGAGTTGCTAAAACCATAATGTTAGCATTGTCAGAACTGTATCTGATGCAGATTGACCATGAGATATGCTTGTCTCCATAGAAAATGAATATATATCACATTTAGGACTGACTATTTCGGGGCCCTGAGTGGCCAAGTGGTCTAAAGTGCTCACCGTTACAGATCACTGATGTCTCACCTCAGTCTGCATGGGTTTGAGTTTCAGGCTTGGCCAGTGTGGGTATGTGAGAAAGCTTGTCACTAGCTTTTCGTGGGTCGGTGGTTCTTTCCGGGGGTTTTCTGGGTTCTTCCTCAACCATTGATACTGGCCTCCATGTATAGCCTATCTTGTACTGAAAAATGGCGTTAAACCCTAAAACAACAACTGACTAATTCATTGGCCATCTTGAAAATCTTGTTATCACTACTGTTCCCAAAGGGGGCCCCGAGTGGTCGAGTGGTCTAAAGCGCTCTCCGTTATGGATCACTGCCATCTCACCTCTGTCTGCGTGGGTTCGAGTCTAGGATTCGGCAAATGTGGATATGTGAGAAAGCTTGCCAGTAGCTTCTCGTGGGTCGGTGGTTCTTTCCGGGGATTTCCCGGTTTCTTCCTCCACCATTAATACTGGCCGCCATGTATAGCCTATTGTGTGCTGAAAAATGGCATTAAGCCCCACAACAACAACAACAGCTGTTCCCAAACAGATGGTCTTATTATAATTGGGTTTTCACTAAAAGACTTCTTATGATGTCTAGTTGGTCCTAGACGAAAAATGTACCAAGCTGGCAACCATCTTGAAAATCTTGCTGTTGCTACTCCTCTTGAATGGGATGGTCATATCAACAAGGAGTTTTCACTGATACTCCTCCTAAATTACCTGGAGGATTTTTTTTTTTTTTCACAGTCACATTAATCCCATGGCTGATCCTAAATTCTTGAACATCCAATATGGCAACCATAGTGGCCATCATTAAATTCTTATAATTTTCTCTCCTCATGGATGATTGGTCATATCAACATGGGGCTTGCACTAAAAGACTTCTTATCAAAATGGTGCCCAGCTGACATACAACATGGCCACCATGGCAGCCTTCTAAAAAATCGAAAGTCTACTGGAACAGAAAGTCATATTGATGTGGTTGTTTTCACCAGAATACTTGTGATGTCCAGTTGGTCTTAAAATGGTGCCTATCTGACATCCAATATGGCAGCCACAACAGACATCTTGAAAATCTTCATGTTGCTATGGCTGAATGATGTTGTTGTTGTAGGGTTTAATGCCATTTTTCAGCAGAAGATAGGCTATACATGGTGGCCAGTATAAATGGTGGAGGAAGAACCCGTGTAAACCCCAGAAAGAACCACCGAGAAGCTACTGGCAAGCTTTCTCACATACCCACATTGGCTGAATCCAAAACTCGAACCCACACAGACAGAGGTAAGATGGCAGTGATCCATAATGGTGAGCGCTTTAGGCCAATTGGCCACTCGGGGCCCCTACTATGGCTGAATGAAAAGTCATCTTTTTGAAAATATGGTTATCTTTACTTCTATCCAAATAGCTGGCTCTATAAACATGGGGTTTTCAGCAGTAGACTTTGTATGATATCTAGTGGTGCCAGTCGTACATCCAATATGACTGACACAACAACTGATTCTTAAATTTGTTTCACTACTCCAGTGTATGAAACTCATAAAAAAGTCCTGCAAGCCCACAGGATCAGTAACCATGAAATGTAACTGCTCCAGGACATAACCAACTGGTCCTACATTTATTTTATCATACAAGAAGACAAAATTTTGTCAATAAGTAGATGGTAATGCAGCTGGACATGAATATCAGCCTTTAGCATGATTATTTTGATAATGAAATGTGAAAAATAGAGAAAAAACACAAAATCATATTTATATCACTTAGTCAAGTTTATTTATTCAATACTGCATAATACAGCCACTGTTTACTGACTAGGGCAATGATGTTTACTGTCCTGCTGATCAAAACAAACAGTAACTCCTCTAAAGGCCTGGCATCAGAATGTGTTGCTGCCATTGATGACCTGTCTAAATCATTTGTCAGAATAAGAATCAGGATCCTCATCCATTGACTTGTCATCAGTGACAGTATCAGAACTAGACCCAGCCTCATTGACTTGTCATCAGTGACAGTATCAGAACTAGACTCAGCCTCATTGACTTGTCATCAGTGACAGTGTCAGAACTAGACCCAGCCTCAGAAGATGAGGCTCTGGTATACAAAATGCACCTGCCCAAGAAATTAAGTCTGCAGAAAGATGAGTTCCAGCAGTGGATTGCTGGAACTGGATCAAATGCATCCATATCTGCAGACTGCAGCTGATCAGTTAACAGCACTTTCATGGTCTTAGTATGCATCTTGTTTCTACATTCCATGTGAATTCAGTAATCCAACTATTTTGAACATTGCTTTCATTTGGTATTGTCATATTCCTTTTGAATAGTTCTGTTTTCCTTGGCTGTTTTTAGTTTATAGCCTCAGGTAGGTTTGAAGCATCCACATATATCTTGATGTTCCTTTTGGGAATCAAAAGTAACATGTCATCAGATACTGTGTAGATGCAAGAGATTTTAAAGCAAGTGTCTGTTGAATGCAGACTGCATGCAGGTTGTTTTCTCATCTTACGCAGGTTTGTAAGTGGTCATCAGAAACAGTTCCTGTTATTTGTCACTTGGTTTCTATCAATTCTTTTACTATCATACAAGATACAATTTGTGAATGCATACACCTAAAAGCCAACTGGTCAGATGGAGTGGCTACTTATTTTTTGACCCAGTCTGACCAGAAATTTGCTGGCATTATACTGCCAGGCTGGTAACTGCTCTGGTGACGTAAGTGGTTAGAGCCTCTGTTTGGATGGAGGAGGTCACAAGTTTGAACCCCAGCCAAATCATACCAGAGACTTAGAAAAATCGTACTAGCAGCTGCCTCACTTATCTTTCAGCTTTAAGAGGTTATTATTTGCACTGGTTGGCCTGATGTCAGGAAAATGGGACTGGCTGGGACATGATGCCACATGTCTGTGGAATGAAGCCCCAGTGCTAGACATCATTATAAACTGCCACACTGCAGACATTGTATTGATATAACTAAAATTGTTGAAGCTACATTAAAAATCCAAAACACACATCCTCAGCTTGCAGCAATTTCACATGCTGCACTACTCTGTCTGAATGGATGATCATTTTGACATGTGGTTTTCACCAAAAGATTTGTAATGATGTTCAGAAATGAAAATGGTGCCAAGCAGACATCCAATATACGTATCACAGCAGCTAATTTGAAAATCTTATTTATTCTGAAGAATCCCAGAGATGGTTTCAACACTCGACATTTAAAAAGAAGAGATGGTCCTATCTTGAATTTCTGAAAGTTCTTTTAACTTCAGAGAGTGCCATCCCTTCAAGGGATTTGTGTTCACTAGGACATGGACATGCATACATACACAGACAGGCAGACAGCCACATGCACACTCATAAGCTCAATGCTCATTGCAAATGGGTACTGACACAGCATGTAGCTACATGTATTTGGATATAACCATTGTGTGACCTTTTACTATAACTGAATGAAACCAGGATGTACAAATCACCAAGCTGCAGCTGATAAAATTTCCATTGGCTGAAACTGGTTATAGTGTGTTTATAGTATCAGTGTAGTCCTTATGTTTTTGGCAACAAAATGTGCAAGATATTTTGCACCTGTCCATCTTTCCATCCTTCCATCCTTCTATCCCACTTTAACTGCCACAAAATATCTCATTAACTGTAACAGTATTTTGGTCAAATTTGGTCTGCAGCCTGTACTTTTTACACCCTTTGGGCATATTGTTAAATGCAGAATGGAGTGTTGTAGTGGAGTCTAGAGTGTATTCTAGATGTAATTAAATGTTTATAATGTTTGCCATTTGCATGTGTTTGCAGTCAAAGTTATGTCACTTTCATACCATTTTATTATTGTATTAAGATTTGGGTACTGTACTATATGAAATATGTTTCCATATTAGATGTAAAAAAAAATGGTATCATAAGTAATGTCAGAACAGTGTAATCTACACATGATTGACAATTTTCATTTGACGATCTGCAACACAAATGATTTCTTGCTGATTATCTTCTGTAATATAAATGATGTCTTTTGTGAATTTTAGTGACTTTAAAAATGCTAATTTGTTTTACGATATTCGTCTTTACCCAGTAAAGAACAAAGTCAGCTACAGCTGTTAGTAATGGCAAATTTGTAACAGCCAGTACTATCACATCAGAAGTGACAAATTGCCCGTGTCACAAGAACAGTGTTTATTTGATTGCCTAAACACTTTCTAATCTCACTACTGTATATGGATACAATCAAAGAATAACAGAAAAGTAATAACAATGTAAAATGACGTATCTTTAAGTGCTATAGAGAAAAGAAAAATAAATAATTACATTGCATAATCACATGCTTCTAATTCTTCTGGCATCAGCATAGAAACAAAATAACAACAAAAATTAGACAGTAAAGATTGTTTATAATATTTCAGAGGTGAATGGAATTTCAGAACACAATAACTGAGAAATGTTGTTTCCAAATTCATTTATTTTTCAAAATGTTTATGTAAATGTACTGGACTATGTTCATGATGTTTGACATGTAGTAAACAATTTATACTGGTATAACTACTGTCTGTATTTAATGGTAATAAGATTTTCAACAAACAACATTTGTATATTGTTATCATGAATTTTAAAAAAATGATTAATCAGTCAGTTTTACAGTCTGTTGAAAGTATCAACATACATGTATTAGCCAGTGAATCAAGTGTAAGCTTAAGTGAGAGACGGCTCAATTATTATTGATCAAACCTTAACTTGAAACATCTTGGACAATGCAGTAGCAATTAAATAAGATAAAAAATCAAAATACTTAACCGGTGTGTTTCTGCAGAAATCATTTTATCCTTTTATCTAGGCTTTGCTAAAGGACCGTCTGTTTATTGTGAAAGACTTGAAAGCCATGAGGGACACGTTTGATCCATTTATTACTTATAAAACCTCAAAAACACTCCAGATTACAACAATAACTTGTTGTGTACGCATGTTAGCCTTAATTTCATTACTCAGCCATGCATCATTGCACCAGTTGCAATGATTGCTAAAACAGTTCCATTACCTGATTCAGGCTGGTAATGCATGGATATAACACATAAAAATACTGTTTTTCTCACACCAATTTTGTTTTTAAAATATTAATTTTCAAAAGCAGTATATTTCATTTATAAAACATCATGTGCTGTAGATGATCTTAAAAATGGTATTTTTGTTCAATTACCTTTTTAATCATGTGAAGCATTAATTTTAGGTAAGAGAGCTGTCTGATCCCCATTTAAAGGCTGCATGCTTCACTTTGTACACAAATGTTTAAAGTTTTTAATAGAAGTGTGGTAAGTTGATGATCTTCATAATGTTAAGGGGAATACATGGGGATACATATGAATAGTTCACTACTCTTTCAACAACTTGAAAATAAAATGCTGCATTTCCTCAAGACAAGTTTTCTTAGGAAAATTAGATTCATTTCTTGACAGGCCTGATGGGCACTTCACTTGAAATACAGGTGTCCCAGTCTGAAATTAGAGGGGCCCTGGGTGCTGGGCTGTCCGATTTTTTAGCACTGACCAGCCATTGTTTATCTGGCTTTTATGCACAAAGTGAGAAAAAATGTTACAACTGAGATCTGAGATAATTTTGTTCAGGCACACTACACAAATCAAAGCTATAACCAATTAAATGTAACAAAGGAACATTATAACATAGCCTTTGGAATACATATTGGTTAGGAAGTTGGCTTGGGATTGTAAACTCAAGAGTTATAACAGGAACATCAGAGAACATAATAAACAATCATTACTGTATATAGTGTACTTGTATAAACATATATGTTTATATTTTATTACTACAAATATACTGAAAACATGAATGACCAAAGCAATGTAATGCAATATATTTATCTCCAGCAATAACATTGGAGTTATCTTGTCATGGAACTGGTGGAGAACTATTTAATTTATTTGACAAGGTGATGATAACACAGCTTGAATAAGTTTGCCCAGTTTGAGTGGACCACACCATCTTTGTCTTAATACTGAACTTCCCATGAAATTTTACATTACCAATTTCTTCCTTAAATCAGATATCTAAAATCTGTGTTTCTGAGACTTATATTTTCAAATATAGACTGAACCCTTACCCAGTGGAACCCCAAAAATTGGCAAGCTACTAAATATTGATTTGTACAATTAGTTACCCTGAGTGAGCTTCCTTTTAGGGCTGACCATGTCATTTTTCTCGGTGGTTTTTTTTTTTCATTTTCTATTGAACAAAAAATTTGCTTTTCCTTTTACTTCAAGATAATTTCTTTTCTTCAACTAATAAAATGGATGTAATTAGGTTTAGCAAAGAATGTTTTTATATACATAATTCCCCCAATCTCTGATCTGGAAAATTAAATGCATGGTCCCTTAATGACATGACAAGTAAGAGTACCTTATATACTCACTTATAAGCAGAGTCAAACTGCAAACAACAAAGATTCTTATCTGCTGTCGCATAATGTGCCTGCAGATCATAATATGTGTTCGTTCTACTGATTACTCCTAACAAACTGCACAGACTTAGATCTGCCACCACATTCTGTATTGGCAGATCTGGGTCTGTGCAGTTTGCAGTTGGACTTGTATAAGTAAGTATATACAGTATGCCCCAATGACATTTTTTTACGTCTAACATGAGATTGCTAGATGACACACATGGATACATACAAACATGCTAATACCAACATACACACAACTGCTTCCACTTGACCCAGACTCCCGACTCCACTTCAAGGCTCCACTCTGTAGTTTAGACTGTGCCGAATTGTCAGCATTTTATAGAATTGTTCAGCTATAATCACAGCCACCTATTTTTTTTGTCTGTACATTAAGTCCTAATTATTTATTCTTAATCAGATTTTGGCATGTAGTGTGATATTGACAAGATCTTGAATTATTGTCAGCCTCCTATGTCATCATTAAGCAGAGTTATAACCCCTGATTGTCAAATATACCCACTTTAATTTCTGCACCATAACTATATTAATCATTACTGCATTCAACAAACTTTAATATGAAGTTTGTTTACTAATGATACCTCAGAGGAAAGTGATTGTCAACTTCTATATCACTGTAGCAGAGTTGCAGGCCCTTCATTGTCATTCCTCTGAAATATTATTATTTTGTCATTCCTCTCAAACATTGTTATTTTTGCTTTTCAACCAAATATGGTACATAGCTTGGTATTGATGTGCCCTTGGCTGGGTTTAATTGTGAGCATTCTGAGTGGTCATTGGTGGAATAATTAACTTCTGATTATATAACACACCCACTTGTTTCATGCAGCAAAGTAACTCAGCAAAGTAACTCATTATTTTTGCATTTCAACCAAATTGTTATGTAGCTTGATACTAATGAGACCTGGCTGGGTTTAATTCCGAAAGATTATTTAGCTCAGTTGCCTGCATTTTGATTGTCAGTGTTTTGAATCATTGTTTAGAGGAGTTACAGTCCCTGATTGTTGGTTCCACCCACTTTGATTTATTCACATCTCCTTTATTTATAATTGGCTTTCGACCAAATTTAAGATGTTGGGTGGGGTCAATTACAAGCATACTACTTTATTATTTATTTGCCTCTGGATGTCAGACCCATTTAGTGTCATTTATGAACAATATAAACTGTTACTGGGTTTTGTGTGCAATTTGATATTAAAAAGATGGAAGCTGAATTTAGTTGACAGGATTCTTCATGATTTAGCCGATTTTTTTTTGCCCCAATTTTCAGATACCACCTGCTTTTGTTTCTGCACAATAATTCCATTATTGGATTTCAAACAAATTTATTATGCAGTTTTATTTTGATTAGACCGTGGATGGGTTTGGTTGTCAATATTGCCAAATTTCATGTTGAGGATGCAACATTAAATTCTGACAGAATTATAGCCCCTGTTGTATGGACGTGTCTACTTTCTCTTTTTGTCATTAATTCCCTCCATATTTAAATATTTTCTGTTGGATGTTAACTAAATTTATCATGCAATTGAATGCTGATGAGACCTTGGCAGAGTTTGCTTCTAGCTCAACAGGTTATAGACCAGAAGTTGTTATGAGATGGACTGTTGTCCGTCACCCATCCATCCATTAGCACAGATTGTTATTACAACTCCTCCTAAACTACTTGGAGGATTGCCATGAAACTTTACACAAACATTCATCCCATGGTTTAATTGGTTGTAAAGGAATACGATGCCACTCGGACATCCAAAGTGGCCACCACGGCCAGTTTGAAACCCAAGATGGCCACAATCACAACTTTACCAGAATGGAAAGTCAGATTGATGTGGGGTTTTCACCATTAGACTTTTTATGATGTCCAGTTGATTTTAAATGAAAATTATACCCATCTGACATTCAGTATGGGTACCACATAGAATCCATCTTGAAAATCTTGTTGTCAGTTCTCTTCTGAATGAATGGTCATACTAACATGAGGTTTCCACCTAAAAGTCTTTTGATGTCTGGATGTTCTTAAATGAAACTGGTGCTGATCAGATACCCAATATAGTCACCACATTAGCCATCTTGAATATTTAATTATTACTACTCCCAAATGGATGGCTATATCAACATGATGTTTTCACTAATAGACTTGTGATAAGGGGTTAGTGCATCAGATATGGTAGGTCTTGGGTTCCAACTCCAGCTGTGTCATACCAAAGAATAATAAAAGTGGTAAGAGCAGCTGCCTTAATTGGTACTCGGCATTAAGAAGTTAGTGTTAGGACTGGTTGGCCTGGTGTCAGAATAATGTGACTGGGTGGGACATGATCATTATGACATGGGATTTTCATCTGAAGATGATATCTACTTTGTCCTTAATGAAAATGTTGCCAAGCTGACATCTAATCTATACAGCACAGAAGCCAAGTTAAAAATGTTGAAAATCTGAGATGGTTTAGTTAAAGGGATGAGATGGTCTTGTCCACTTTTATTTCCACACAATGATTCCCATAGATATTAATGGATTTCAAGAAAATGCTATATGCATTTATATATTGATATAACTTTAGCTTTTATTATTAGCTTTGCTATCACCAGTTATGGCCATTGACTGTTGGACTTGCCTACTTTAGTTTCTGTACAGTAATTGTTTTTAATCATGTTTTTATTGCAAGCATATTTTGTGTGTAGATTTATATTAAGTAAAGCTCATTTGCGTTTGATTATCTGTCTCCTGTCTCATCGGTTTTCTTTTACAAATTTACCTAAACTCGTACAGTCTTTCACCTAGCCTTTCCTCTTAAAAATTGCACTCTCCAACTTCCAGGGAAAAGCAGAGACATCAGTTCCAACAATTTGGTCATTTTATTTTTTTCGTTTAGTTGGGTCCTCATTAAAAATGTAAATTGCCTTGTGGTGCTTACATGTTCAGCATGACCATAATGAACACAGTTTACTTGGAAATCCCTAATTACAAGTAGACACTTATTCCCATGTTTATAATAAAACTGACAAAAATGACCTATCGCTGCGACTTTTAAGTAGAACAGAAATCGGTTTGTTAGCTGCACTTTGACTTGTCAGTTTGACTGAAAATGTTGATCTGAACTGCATTCTAACAAATAAAATATCACACTAGGGCCTGTCTGTCAGCAAAGGTTCTTTAGATTAGAAGTCACAGATCAATGCCAGTTGGATCAACACTCTGTAGGAATGTTCTGTACTTTATCGAGAAATTTACATTTTCTGATGAGTTTGACATGAACAGTACTTGTTTGACCAGAGATGGGCTACATTTTGTACTGAAAATACATGGAATTATTGAATATTGTTTTTTTAAATATATCCAACCTGCACTGTGATACGTGACAACTTTTGTTTCCCTAGAAAAGGACTTAATGAAGCTAAATTTGTCTTTAAAAGCTTGATTAAAAAACAAACAAACACTGTCATGTTTTATTCTTTAGCCTTTTATGGTCCCTGTTTGACCTGTCAGTTTGCCTTTGCATCACAAATTTCATTTCTAATTTACAATATATCTTTTGAAGGAGATCTTGGTATCAGGAAGATCTAGGTTGTGTTGTATTTATAGTATATATGACATTGACTTCAACAAATATAATCATGTATGCATGCTTGCATGCAGGCACTAATGCATGCACATATAAAAGCAGTATTCATGTTGTACAAGCACTAACTTGCTAAAGGCAGTTTGTGTGTGATTTGGATTTTTAACGTAGCTTAACATTTTTTCAGTCACATTTTCACGATATCTGCAGTGTGGCAGTTTAAAGTAATGTCTGGCACTGGGGCATCATGCTGCAGATATGTAGCAACTTGTCCCACCCAGTCACATTATCCTGACACCCGAGGCCGACAAGTCCTAACACTAACCTCTTAATGCTGAGTGCCAAGCGAGGCAGCTTCTAGTACCATTTTTGTAATTCAGCTGGGGTTCAAACCAGCAACCTCCTGCATCCGAGGCAGATGCTCTAACCACTTAGGCAACTTGAGCAGTTGCTAAAGGCAGCTTAATCAAGCACTTGTCAACTTTATAAATTAACTATTCATATGGGGGGGGGGGAGAGTGTGAGAGATATTTTGGAATTGTCTTGAGATCAGACAGTTCTCCATAGAATTTCAATAAACACTGGATGGTATCTGTCTTAACTGCCTGCTTCCACATCACCTCATCATGTTTTGGGGCCAACTAAAATTGCATTTCTAGCTGATGAGGGAGTCTATTCTTGGAAAATCATGAGATCATTGCACCAGGGAGTGGTATAAATAAGTGGAATACCATATACACTCGCTTATAAATTGAGTTGCACTGTATACAACAAAGATCCTGATCTGCCATAGCATAGTGTGTCATAGCATAGTGTGTCTGCAGATCAGAGTCTATGTGGTTCTACTGATTAATCCTAACACACTTCACAGACCCAGATCTGATGGGCATTATGGGATGGAAGATCTGGATTTGTGCAGTTTGCAGTTAGATTTGACTTACAAGAGAGTACATGTGGAATATACCATATTTAATCTAATTGCTACAGAAGTCAAGCATTTTGTTGAGATAGTTGTCATTGGTCCAGATGATTACACATTTTTAAGTAGGAGTAAATTCAGAAGACCTGTCATCAGCCCATAAAAGCAACAGGATTTATAATTTGTGCACAAGAAGACCAACCCTTCAGCTATGGCTTTGATATATCATTCTACTATTTTTAGTTGGTGCTCAGTTATCTTCAGAGAAAAGCCAAAATGAAACCACTGCTGAAAATACTTATTTTCACAACAATCATGTCTTGATTGGTGTTTATAAGTGCAGTAGAAACTTCATAGCTAAAATGTGCAAGGGACTTTGCAATTCAGTTGTGTGAGTTTGAGGGATTAAATATATGGATAAACATTCTCTTGGATCTAAAATTCAAGTTCAAGCAATCCAGGGTGTTAAAGTGAAATGTTTTCTATCTATTGTAATTCTCTTGCCAGTAATCAAAATTTCTGACAATTATGCTTGTAGGAATGTTGAAAAAATTCCCAATTTGTCATTTAGATTTTGATGTTTTATCTCTTTCCAGGTAGAATTTATTCAGACCTTCAAGATAAGCATAGAATAATATGATGAATTAGATTGAACTCCAGCAATTCCAGTGCAAATAAACCCAAACAAACCAGAAACTGAGGTAAGTGTCATTGTCACAGATTTGGTAGATCAACTCCTAAGGAACATTCCTACTAAATTTGATGGGAACTCTCTCCCCCATGTAACACTGGTCTTGTCTGGTGTTGGGTTTCTTGGGTACCATTATACTCGCTTATAAGATGAGTCAAACTGCAGACTGCACAGACCCAGATCTGCCGTCACATGATGTGCAGCAGATCTGAGTCTGTGCAGTTTATTAGGAATCAGTAGAACAAATAAAAGATCTTGATTGCAGGTGCATTATGATATGGCAGATCACGATCTTTTTGACTTTTACATGAATATAATATATGGTAGCCTGTCAGTCTCCTAGTTAAGATTTCAGCGTTGTGCAATATATGTAACTGACTACCCATGATAATGTCAGTTTCATGAAAATGATGTCAGTTGCATGACAACAAGAAGATAGTTGAAATCAAAGTTTGTTTATTTGTATGAATCATTCATAAATTACAGCAATAAACCAATAGGTGAGAGAAACTCACTGTCTAGGATTGGAGTTACATTTTTTGTCAGATGCTCTCCTGAATCTTACAAAAGACAAATGATGTCATCCCTTGGCTGTTATTTACTTGTCTTGGTGCCAGCCCATACATGGATTCTGTTAGTGTCAACTGTTTTGGAGAAGTAAAGTAAATGTTCCACCTGGTTGCTATGAATATCATAGAGTTGTTGGTTTGTGTTTGAAACAGTACAGCTCTTAACAGTTTCAATTTCACGTGCATTGTAGCAGGAAAGCCAGGAGTGTGGACAGGATTACGAAAAGAATCACTCCATGAATTCTGATGGAGTTGCTTCACATGGAGTAAAGCTCTGTACTCCATGCTTTCTCATGGAGTTGCATTTTGTGGTGAGATGATTAATCAATATATCGATGTATCAGTTCTTTTCCATATCAGTACCCATATCAATACAAAATGTAAAGAATCTATACTGAATGATACTTTTACAAGTTACTTTAATTTTCAGCAGTCATGAATAATTATTAGTTGCTGGACTTTTTAAAATTGAGATTTCATCTCACCATGTGACACACCGGAAGCATTGGATTAAAACTTGATCCAAGTACATACAGATCAACAATGGTTATTAAATGGCCTGTAAAATACATAGGGGACAAGGAATGTCTCATTTTACGCTGATATATTTAATCATTGACTGAACATGACAGGATAAAATAAACATTAGCACAGAATTGGCCAGGGAGCAGATTCCAATCCACATGAGTTCTTGTCACCTTGTTTTAATTTGTAGTAGGGATGGAAGTAGGTGTTGTCAATGATTTCCTTTTTCACTGGCAGAAATGAATACATGTAGCAGAAACTTTTTTTGCATCTACAGTTACTACAGTGTGATGGATTTGGTTGTTAGTCATCTCAGCTTCTGCATGTGGATTTGTTCTAGACAGAATTTTCTTTGCAGGAGGATATTGCACTATTTCTTTTTGTTTTGAAGATTACACTGCAGGGCCTTCTAAATTTAAGTGATGACATGAAATAAGACCTTTTTAAAGTATTGATGCAGTGTAAAACAGAGGGCGTGGTGACCAAAATGAGTCCTGCATCTGATAAAATGGAGCAGCCTGAAATGGCCTAAAGATGACCACTAAGAGATGGTGTGTTTGGAAGTATTTTTCTTCATGTCTTGTCAAGTATGAGGAGGGCATCTGAACAGATGATAAATATGTTTATCTGGAATCTACATACAGGAAGGACAACCATTATGTCAACACACATAAAATGGCACCACCAAACCACTAGCAGAGCTTCTAGAAATGAAAAGACCATCAAGCAGACATGTGTATTGATATTGTATTGTATCATAGGTTGTGTATTGTGAATTGTATTCATACATGGCACAGGAATATCGTTTTATCCCAAGTTGCATGTATCAATTACTGCAGAAGTTAGGTAATGTCAGTAAAATGGGCATGGTTTACTATTTATGACCCTAGCATGCATGTGCTGAAGAGTTTCAGTGAGAAAGAAGGACCACAGTGGGGCACTGAGTTGTCTGTGTTGTTGCCCTTGTAAATTAATCAACATATTTTTTAAATTATTTTTCTAAATAAAAAAATATTTACATAACATTAACATCATGCCAATAACTTGCAAAATTTATAAATAATGTATATTGTGTGAAGAATCAGTTATCAAAAATTTATTATTGCTACTCTTTAGCTGTTAGAAGAATTGCCTCGAAACTTGACATACACATTCATCCCATGGTTAAGTTGTTCTGAAGTGAAAATGGTGCTGTTTAGAAATCCATAATAATAACTATGGCAGCCATTTTGAAAATCTTGTTATTGTTTCTGCACATAATGGTTATATCAACATGGGGCTTCCACTAACAGACTTCTTGTGATGTCTAGTTGGTCTTAAATTAAAATTGTGTTGATCTGATGTCCATTATGACCAACACAGTGGCCATCTTGAAAGTCTTGGAAGGTCATATCAACATGGGGTTTTCACTTAAAGACTACTTATTATGTCTAGTTGGTCCACAATAAAAATGGTGCTGATTTGACATTCAATATGACCAACATGACAGCTATTTTAAAAATCACATTATCACATCTCTACTTGAACTCAAAATCTTATTGATGTGGTGTTTTCACCAGAAGACAACTTATGATGTCCAGTTGGTCTTAAATGAAAATCGTGCCAATCTGACATCCAATATGGCCACCACAACAACCATTTTGAAAATATTGTATTTGCAACTCCTAAATGGAAAGTCGTATATTGAAAATATTGTTATCTCTTCTCCTCCAAATGGATGATTTATCAGCATGGGATTGTCACCAATAGACTTATGATACCTAGTTGGTCCTAAATAAACATGGTGCCAGTTGTACATGCAACACAGCTGCCATGACAACAGTCTTAAAAATGCTGTCACTACTGTGCCAGATTGGATGATCATTATGTCACAAGATTTTCACCAAGTTGTAAATAAAAATGGAACCAGTCATAAATTCAGTATGGCTGCCATGTCAACTGTCTTAAAAATCTTGTTGTCACTACACTCCCTGAATGGATGATCATTATGCCATGGGCTTTTGAACAAAAGGCTTCTAATGATGTCCACTTTGTCCTAAATGAAAATGGTGCCAGGCTGACATCCAATACGTGTACCATTGCTGCTAATTTGAAAATTATATTACTGAAGAAAAATTGCAGATAATTCAAATATTCAGTATTTTAAAGGAAGAAATGATCTTATTTTCAATACATGGGAAAAATTTTTTGCCACTTAATAGTGACAGTCTCATCAAGGGACTTGTTTTATTTTAGCTTTTAGCTGTACTGGTCATACACCAGAAGAGCTTATGGGATGGTCTGTTAGCTCAAGTATGTTTTTGCTGCTTCTTCTACACTACTTGCATGATAGCCTTGAAACTTGACACACATTAATCCCATGGTCTAGTTGGTCCTAAATGGAAATGGTGCTTTTGTGCTTGCAGTATGGCCACCACAATGGCCGTCTTGAAAATCTAGTTATTGTCTCGCCTGAATGGATGATCATGTCAACAACTTAAAGACTTCTTAAGATCTCTAGTTGGTGCTAAGTGAAAATTATGCCTATTTAATGCCCAATATGGTTACCATAGTGGCCGTCTTGAACATTTTGTTATTCTTACTCCTAATACTTTGTCATATTAATATGGAGTTTCCATTGAACAACTTCTTTGATATCTAGTTGGTTGTAAATGAATATTTCGCTGATCTGATGTACAAAATGGCCACCATGACAGTCATTTTGAAGAAAAAAATTTATTGCTACTCCTCCTACATCATTTCAACATTGGGTTTCCACTGAGATAATTTCTGTGATAGCTAATTGGTCCTAAATAAAACTGGTGCCAATCTGACATCCAGTATGGTTGCAACAGCAGCCATTTTAAAATCTTGTAATTGCTATTTCTCCAGAATTGATGGTTGTATGAACATGTGGTTTTCACTAGAAGACTCCTGTGATGTCTAGCTGGTCCTAAATGTACATGGTGCCAATCTGATATCCAACATGGCTAATACGGCAGCCATTTATACTTGAACAGAAAGTCATGTTGTTGTGGGGTTTTCATTTGAAGACTGCTGAAGAATATCATAGATGGCTTGAACACTTGACAGTGAACTTTTTCCTACCATTGATGTGTATATCCACTTCATGCATATGCCTTGTCTCAACAGTGACTGATAAATGTGTTTGTAAACAAGTACTGCTATCCAGCATAGCAGATAATCAACTTGGTTATCTACCCTAGACCTCAGTGATTGATAGATCCACTTTTCTTGTTCATGTTACAAAGGTTTTATTCATTAGCAATGGGCAGTAAAAGGACATACGTCCAATCAAAATGTAGTTTACAAATCATGGTTCTTGACATGAAAGATATCGTATACTAAATATGGCTACAAAATATTGGGATTTTCTGGAATTTTTGTAACAGGTGATATTTAATACTTGTGGTTGTTGACAGTGGAAATAATGGCATTTGCTAGCAATTTGGAATCGGACCGTTCATTTTGATCAGAGAACAAGATTGATGATATTTATTTAGAAAGTGTTGTTTTGTCAGAAATTGAGATAGAATCAGATGATGAAGACAGTACAATGTGGATAAGATAGCCATGTGCTCTGCAAATCACTGAGTTGACTGCAAGCATGGGTCCTTTCATTTTGGATAAGAGGGGTAAAAGAGATTATTACTTAAATTATTTCCCCTGGTATTAAATGAAAGAATTGTGGCTGAAAGTAACAACTGTGGAGGAAAATGTATGAAAAAGAAGCCTGACAATATTTGAAAGAAACAGGCAGCATGAGAAGTCCATAATGTGCAAGCGGTGCGATGTTTGTCCTTGTGTAAAGCAGAACTACTTTACAAATATCAGCAACTTAAGAACTAGTAGAACATGATCATTAAGCATGTGTACAAATCTCGTAAAACTTTGTATGAAATAATGACAGACAAATTAGTGATACAAATAATGTTTTGTGTTCAATTCATGAATTTTGTCATCAATTTTGTGGAAGTCAGTAGAATGAAAGAATCACACAGGCCAAAAGTAGTTATAACTTTTAGATATGCATAGTTAGATATATAAGTCAGTTTAAGGAAATTTTAACAACAATTGGCCTATATTCCTAAATTATCAACTACAAGTAAAAATTTATTATTTGCCGCAGCTGCAGTAGTGACCCAGGGATGACACTAGCTTGAAAAAGTTGTTGCCAAACAAATCACCACCTCGATATTTTGTTGCCAATTTTTAAAAAAATGTTGCCATTTTCATAATTCAATACTACCCATTTCTCTCATAATCCTCATGACCAAGGTAAGATTATCAACATAAGCGGATATCAAAACAAGTGTTTGGGGTGGAGTGGGGGCTGAAAAAAAATATACAATTTCGGATACATTTGAAATTTGTTAGAGGTGACTAGTGGGTAGGATTTACTTGGAGAGAAAATAAAAGATGGACATTTTGATTAAATGAAGACAGAACTAGTCTGAAACACTTGTATATTGACAATGTACATTTGTGTAATACAATCAATAAAGCGTTAAGTACTTTACACGTATATGACAAGTCCATGAATTCAAGCATAAATCACATGTTAGAAAATTTATGCATCACTCACATCCTGTTAGAACACACAAATAACACATACATAAAAAATGGTAATCCTTTTTTTGATCAATATCCCATTGTGAACAATCATGTGTTACTAAACAATTCAGATGATGTTCATTGTTGCCAGTAGTATGTGGCTGTATAGTTGTTTACTTTGTACATGTACTTAAATTTGCCTAGATTTTGGTTAGTCTGAGACAACTGTAATCTTGCTGAGGCTACCAGGGGGATGAGGCTATTCATAGAGAAATGAAAACATGTGAACAAATTACAAAAGATTAACAAATACCTTTGTGAGAAGTCCCACCTTTAATTAACTTGATGGCCAGATATCTGTACTTTCAAAAGATTGGAAATTTAATTTGCGTTTTACACTGCAATTGGTAGTGATCTAATGCAAAAACATTTTTCCTGCAAAAAGGAAACTTTTGCGTCACAATAAATGTGTTCCAATCACTTTGGAAAATGCAAAAAATGGTCAGATTTCATCACTTTTATTTGAAGTTTGGTGCTGACTTCCATTGATGAAAGGTGTTTTGTTTTTTTTGAAGATTGGAGTCAGCTTGCTTTTGAAGGGTGCATGTATTACTGAAGTTGCCACTGAAGGCCAACTTTGGAAGACCAAGCAAATGCCCATGTGTTATTGTGGCAGCAACAGCAAATAATTTTTGAACTAAGTATGGGTTGGAAGTTTGCAGCTTCATTTCATGGTGCCTTTGAATATCTCTCCAAACTTAAGATTATATATGTAAGCTTCATTTCATGGTGCCTTTGAATATCTCTCCAAACTTAAGATTATATATGTAAGTTTTAACAGCCAAAAATGTCACCAAAAAAAAATTGCTACATGGTATATTTTGTCTGCAGTAAGGGAAAAAGTCACAATTTGAAACACTGGCAAAGCTCAGCACAATCCCTGGTGACCCCAGCAGCAGCCCACAAATCAGCTCTGATTGTGACACCAGCCACTAGGTAAAGAAGTTAGGTACACATGTAGCACTAATAGATAAAAGTGTTTAAAAGGAAGAAGAGGTCTTATCTTGAATTTCCAGAAATTCTTTTCATCCATTAAAGCATCAGTCCCTTTATGAGACCCTTGTTTTATTGTTTCAATCCTGTTTTTCTGAAACACAGGCAGTATCTTTATCATTAAATAATTAAGATGATGAAATGCAATTTTCTTTAGCAAAAATGTGATATAATTAGAACAGAAGTCAATAAAATCCTTACATGAAAACTCTTTTGAAATGCACACTTGCTGTTCATTAGAAAAACTTAATTGCAGAATGATGGAAGCCTGATGAAAATACTGCTCATTGGATAATACATGTCTTGGTAGTGGATGTATAACATGTAAGGTGTGAGTAGGTTGTGAGCAGTTGACAAACAGCGAAAAGAGAATGTTAATTATTTTGAATCAATCATGATTTTAACAAATATAAAATTAAACCTCAGGAATAAAAGAAACAAAGAAAAAAGATATGGATTACTAATCATGGGCTAAACAAGTACATATGTGCTGTTGGAACATTGCAGTAAAAAGTTGATAACAAGCAGTTTTATTATCAGTTAAAGATAAAATGAAAATACACTTCATCAGGTCATTAAATTCTTTTGCAAATTCATACTTTCTACCAGAATTTTGGTTTTCATGTGTTTACATAACATTCGTACAAGTGTTTACATAACATTCGTACAAGTGCATTGCTGTCATTCACCATGGTCTTGAGCACTAGTTAAGTGAGAGAGAGCAGACAAGTCACAGTTTGTAATTTCTTACCTCTGGTGTTAGAAAGATCACAGAATAAGTTCTGGAAAACATCCTTTCACATGATCAAATTTAGGATGTTAACATTGTCAGCTATTGTATTTCTGTAATAAATGGATTTTGAGTAAGAGCTTATTTTGGGCTAGTAAAAAATGTAGTACTTGCCCAAATAGATGAGTGCATTTTTGGAGACTTTTCAACCTTGACCCTACAGTCAGCATTTATCACTGGTTCCTATATTTCATGCTCCACTAACCTATATTTACCATTTTGTTTCAGTTAATTTCTCAAACTCTATGACCTGCAGGGATGTGTAACTTTTTACATAGATGCATCATTTTAGTTTGGTGTTGGGAGATAGCTATTGGTAAGATGCAGCACTAATCCACTTGTTGTCTGATTAAGTCATCACATTCTTTACTATCATTGCCTCAGGGTGAACACTTACAGAAACAAGACTTGTGAATGTTCATCTTTTGTCAGCACATCAACATATATTAGTGGCGTCTTTCATCTTTGGCCAGTCTCACTGAATGCCTATGATTCTGTATTGTGCTTCCTCATTGGTCTGTTAAAGGAATGGACATTTGCTGTAGAGCATGTATTTTTCCCTTTTGACTAACTTTAGATACATGAATATGGCAAGCTTAAAGACTTTAACCAGTTACAGTTTTTGTTGCATATAATATATTAACATGTGAGGTAATGACTAAACAAATATCAGTTTAGACACAGGACTGACAGTATTATGAAATGTAATAATGAAACTCGGATAAACATAAAATTTGGATAAATTTCTAGTCAGTGTGGCCAGTTATTATTGGAAAGCTGACTGAGAAAAACACTCTATCTAAAAAAGAAAACTCTCTTCAGTTTGCTGATCTCCAGCAGATTAAATAAGTATGTTGACATGTGTGACACTTTCCATTTATAGCAGGACTGATGGTGAGTAACATGCATTGTATGCAATTAGAACTATTTATGACAACAGTTGTTGAATTATTTTCATTACAGCAATAATGGGGCAGCCGCTTTAATTTACTTGGCAACCAGAAGAATCTAGATGTTCAGGCTGGTTGCACAGGAACAAACCATAAAGTTTTCAAAATATTTCTACCTCTGATAATAATGAAAAGTATTTTGCTACTATTGAATATTAACACTCTTATTTACTTTGAGTTATGGCCCTTCTGCAGTTAAATATCTTAAGCTTTCCTTTTGCATCAGTTTAGATCCATGTGAAACTAACGTCACATTATAATTTGCCTTGACTTGATCCTTGTTAGATCACCTGACCTTGGTTTAGGTGAGGCTGTGATTTGGCCCAGTGTCCATCTTTGATTGTTTGTCATGGATCATGTGCCATTCATTGTCCATCCAACATGTGCTTTTTTCAACTTCTCAAAAAAAGAAGCAAAATTGGAAAACAACTTTAAATGATTTCTTCTCAAAAACCACTGCAACAGAATTTAAACTGATTGGACAGTAAGTGTTGTGGCATAGAGGCGCTTTTAATGATGCACAGGATTCCAATCTGTTTTAAAATATGACTGCCATCACTAAATATAAAAATCTTCTAAGCATCTTTTAAAATATCAATTGACAGAATTTAAACAAATTTGACACAAAGTATCTGGCATGAAGACCTTTCAGATTTCTAAACATTTTGCCAGTCTGCCAGCAGATATGGTCACCATGACTGAAAATATAAAAATCTTTAAATATCTTCATTTTCTTTTTAAAAGAAAAACTACTGAAGAAAATTTGAAAGAATTCATTCTGGTATAAAGAACTTCTCAGTTTTGTACAAATCTTGATTATCTTAGGTCAAACGTAGATGAAGATAAAATTTAAAAAAAAAAAAAAAATGAGAAACATTCAAACAGCTGTTTTTATTACCAGTCAACAGAAGTTCATGAAGTTTTGACATTAGGCATCCATGGTAAACTGCTGTTGCATTTGACAATAAGGTAGATGTCAGCCATATGAGTGACCTCTTGCCCAACTGGGTCTCTTGTCCAATTTCATTAGTGACCATATCATGTCTGTGGGTAGTAATATCCCAGAATGTGAATTCATGACAATGGATACATACCATATATACTCGCTTATAAGACAAGTCCAGCTGCAAACTGCACATAACCCAGATCTGCCATTGCATAATGCATTGACAGATCTGGGTCTGTGCAGTTCATTATAATTAGTAGAACAAACATCACAGACCCTAACCAGCAGGTGTATTTTGCTACAGCAGATCAAGATCTAGGTTGTTTACAGTTTGGCCTGATATATAAATGAGCAAATATGGTGCCTAATAAGAGAAGACGTTTTCTTTTTGTGCAAATTTACTTGCAAACATTTAAAATCATCCCAAGATCACTTTACTATGTGATCACTGTTTACGTCATGGAACTTGCGGAGAAAATGAATCATTGATGATTTATCAAGAGATGCAGGTGAATCATGATCAATTCATTACATTGAGTTGTCAGAACGACTTCTGACATTTAGATCTGAATCATATAAAGATTTTCAGTACTTGAAGTGCAAGAGTTGGCTGCAACTTTTAAAGAGGGGGTGTACAAATGAGTAGATAATGTAATGTTCTTGATTCAGAAAATGCTGGCACAACACAAGCAAATATAGATCTTGTATTGTAGATCATTATCCAAAATTTGACATCAATTTCAACCCACCCATCCAGCCCACACAGCTGTTCAGGTTTGCTTTTAAGGTGTCAGAGAACATTAATTAGCACTATTCTAAATAAAAATTGGTTCAATGGAGTTTTCTGTATGACTTTCATAAAGAAATCTTTTCTATTTCTTGGCGAAAAATTAGGTTAGATTTATGGTAGTATCATTGTGGATATTTTGTATTGAAATGGTCAATTTGTCTAATTTTAGATTTGAAATGGTAAATATTGGTAAGATATTGATATTTTTTAAAATAAAAAATATCTGAGAAAAATTATTAGATCGGAAAATAGTGTTAATTACATTAAATATATTAGTGATCTTAAGAGAGGAATATTTCATTTTAATAAATACCAATTAATTGTAAAAGTGGACTGGTTTATGGAATTAGTGGTAGGTAGGTGAATTTCTCCTGGCACCCTGCCAGGCATATGGGTGAGATCCAGAGCTGGTAATAACAGTATCCCGTTCTGACCCAGACTATTTTACAATCCCTTTGCTAGAAATACCACTAAGCTGGTGGCAGACAGGTGATATAGACAGCAACCTAGACTGACCGAACATGTTTCTAGATATTTGTCTTGCATAAAAAAATTTAACAGAGCTCCAGATGAGCAGCATATGTGTATTTTGTGCAAACAAATCAACCACAACATACTCATTTTTAAAAAAATAAATGCACTTAAACAGAACTATTTACTTTTAAGCATTTATTCCACAGTTGATTGACAGCATATTTATTACTCGTCTTAAGCACAGTCCATGTTGTATGATGGCACATTCGATCATTATGCTCTCAGTGCACATTGCAGAAGTTTTGTGCATGTTTGAAATGATAGTCCTTAACCCATTTGAGCCCATTCCCTCATATAGAGCCATTTTTAATCAAATGCACTCTGAATTAGTCTTGGTCACTAAGCTGTTTGATGCATGCAAAAAGGCATGGTTAGCATTTTGATGTTTAAGACTTGGTCTGGTAGTGCAGGTTTGTATTCACAAAACTTGCCATCAGATTTGAAAAAAATGCAAATAATTCCAAACCAGGAACCAAAATACAGAGTTTTTTAAATTATTATCTAGAACACTTATATCAAACCCTGATCTGCCCACATTTCATGCACTAATAAGTCTGGGTCAATTTTGTATATTCTGCTTTGATTTTAAACAGTGTAGACCCTCATTTGCAGTCACATTTTGTTATAGAAGCTCTGGGTCAACCCTCTATATTCTGCTTTCTGCTTTGGTTTTAAAAATGTAGACCTTCATTTGTTAGTACATTATGTAACGATAATGGTAAACCCTGTATATTTTACTTTGATTTTGAACAGTGTAGACCCTCATTTGGTGGCATATTATGTAACAATAGATCTGGGTCAACCCTCTTTAATCTACTTTGATTTTAAGAAGTGGAGACCCTCATTTGCTTGCACATTATGTAACAGTAGTTCTGGCTCAACCCTGTTTGTTACACTTTGATTTCAAACAGTGTACACCCCCATTTGCTGACACATTATGGAACAGTATATCTTGATCAGGGGTCGGCAGCCTATTTTACACAGTGTGCCACTTTCTTCCGGAGTAATTACAAAATGAACGAGCGCATGCCACCAGTAAGAGAGTAACACTGTTAAAATCGAGAAATTTGCTGCCCTTCGTGTGCCACACAAAACCTCTTGACATGCCACCTTGTGGCATGTGTGCCGTAGATTTCTGACCCCTGATTTAGATCTATGCAATATTTTGTTGTCAGATACATAGTTTGATTGCTAAATACAGTGAGCTGTCTCAGAAAATAATGGCAGCACCATCTTTCTATTACATGATGGAGTTTCTCATAGTCATATGGAAATGATGTGCACTTTACAGCTGTCTGGGCCTGATATTGATTCCTGATATTCATTTACAGAATCAATTATCCACACTAAATTAATTTTTCTGAGTTTGTCTGGACATCAGATTCAGAAGTTTAACGATCAGTGGAATTTTGTTATTAGGAATCATCATGTTTGGGATTCCCAAAGAGGGAGACTTTTCAAACCATCCTGTAACTCCATACATAGCATACTTAGATATATACAAAAATGTCATCATTCCCCAGGAAGCAGTGGTAGTTCAGTTGGTAGAGTATCAGACTCATAATCCATGGGTTGCAAGTCAATACCCACCCAGGCTGCCATGCTGTATCCTTGGAAAAGGCAGTAAGCATCCATTTCCTCAGCATAATCTAGTCAGTAATGAATTAAGAGTCTTGTTCCAGCCAACCAACCAACAACCAACCAATTACCTTTCTCACCTTTGTTGGGCTACTGTCAACCAGCCAACCAACCAAACTTCTTTTGATGGAGGAAGAAGGTGGGAAGATCAATCAACCCTGGGAAGCTACTGGCAAGATTTCTTACATACCCAGGTTGGTTGAGCCAAGACTTAGACTTTGCAGACAGTGATCGCTGTGTGACTGATCTCTGAAGGCTGAGTGCCTTAGACCACACTGCCACCTGGGACACTGAACAATATTTGGTGAACTTAGAAACTTAAGATAGAAAGGAAAAGATCTTAATTTTAGTTTCTTCCAGTAAGTCAACCCATCCTACAATAGATTTATATACAGTGATAAAAGTGGTGTTTTGCAAGCATGAATTCTCTTGTGTATTTTACACTTTGTATGTAATACTATTATGATAAAACATAGTTACCATATTTACTAGCTTATACAGTGAGTCCAACAGCAAACTGCAAAGACCCAGATAGGCCATCGTATAATCTGCCAACAGATCTGGGTCTATGCAGCTTGTTAGGAGTAATTAGTAGAACAAGTAACATAGACTCTGATCTGCAGGTATATTATGCTACAGCAGATCAGGATCTTTGTTATTTGCAGTTTGACTTGAATTATAAGTGAGTACAGATGGTAGCAAAAAATACACCTATCCTTTTTCATGGATCCAAGAGCAGAATCAAAATGCTAATGACATTCACTGATTGACCTTTCCACAATCACAGCAGGTAGCTGAGTTTTGATTGACAAGTAGGTGACCTGATTTCCTCAATAAAAACTGAATGGAAAGGGAAATTTCCCTTGGGCCAATGAATTAGAACCTGTTTGTTACGAAACTTTTAGGACAGTTTCAGTAGTCCTTGAAGATTTGGAATCCAGCTGGATTTTCTTAATCAACTTGTCATTATAAGTTATACATAACCTCCACTCCAGGAAACCTCAGGGCTTTTCCAGAAAGTGTAATTGACAGAAAAACTATGCAACAGGTGTTATGGGTGGAGTTGGTAAAGATGTGGGGGTATGGTGATTTAGAAAAAGAAGATCACAAGGGGTGGAGGGGGAATAAATTATTAACTATACCATTATGCTAATGTTTCTTTGAGTTGAAAAGAATTTGTTCTTATAATTTTGTAGTATTATTATGAAAAAGTTATTTTAAAAATTATACAAAAGTTGAAAAACTTGTATCATTATTAAACATTAATAACGTAATAGGATAGATTATATTCAGAAAAAAAAATGTTTACTGAGTAACTATGAAGCAGTTGCTGGATGAATACTCTTGAATTAATGATTGTGTTTGTTGTAATGTTGTACTTACAAAAGTTACTAATGGGAATCAGCAATGTCTCTTCTGCAATTTTATTTTGAGGACTCTTCGGTGGCCTTGTGGTAAGAGCATTCGCCCCGGATGCGGGAGTTTGCAGGTTCAAACCCTGGCTGAGTCATACCAAAGACTTTTCAAAAATGGTACTAACAGCCAACTCACTAGGTACTCAGCATTCAGAGGTTAGTGTTAGGACAGGTTGACCTGGTGTTTCCTCGGGTGGAAGTAGATTGGGGGTAAGAATGTAATGACTTTGAATGGCTTGTGAAGGAAGTACAAGCTGATGGAGGGAAGGTACTTGTAATGGGTGGGATGCTGTTGGAGTTTGAAAAGCGGTGACTTAAGGAAAGAAAATGTAAATACTTTAAAATTAAGAGAGCAAATGTCTTCTTGCACTACACCCACCATTCACCTGAGCGAGTTTGGCTTGATTTGGTATTCTGTGACGGCAACACAAATAGGTTATTTGGTGCCAAGGCAGTTGGAATTTAGTTTCTGTTTTAAGAAAGTACCATGGTAGCCAACTCTGATGGATCCAGCGGTAGGATTCTTGAGTCCTGCATGCAGACCACTGAGCCACCATGACTCCTAAACACCATGACTCCTAAACACCAGAATCAGAGTATTTTGGCTTGAGGTTATTATTTAGAAATACGTGAGATTAGTTGCGTGACCAGTCATTCAGATCAAATTCTGGTTGACAAAAAAAAATATGGAGACTTAGTGTGGACAGAAGAGATATTTATTGAAAGTTGCAAAATCTAATCATGTTTTCCAGTTCTGATAGGTTGAAATAAAGCTGAAATATAACTGTTTGGCAGTTTGATGTAAGATTTATGAACTTTTGCCCCATTTTAAAAATTTGAGCTTTATTTATCTTTTACAGTGCAGTAACTGTGGATGCTGTTTAGGTTGGTTGTGAAAGCCATGCTAAATTACCATATATACTTGCTTATAAGTTAGGTTAAAACTGAAAAGATCCAGATCTTCCATCACAAAATGTGCCAGCAGGGCTGAGTCGGTGCAGTTTGTTGGGGTGGATAAGTTGGGCAAAAAACACAGACCGTAATCTGACATTGCATAATGTGTGTTGTTTGCCATTGGACTTGACTTGTACACGAGTAAAGACGGTGTGTCAGAAACTGTCCATAGATATGCTAATTGATAGATAACGAGAATGAACATTGTTTTAGCAATTATTGTATGTTGTCCTCAGATAAAGCAATAATAAGCTAAGATGTAATTGAAATAATGGGCCATCTTACAGTTAGTTTAGGAATGCTGTATGACTTTTGGTGTACATTTGTATCATTTGTAGACTTCCTGTTCAGTACATGTTTTTTTAAACCCTAAATAGAGGTGGGGTGGGTGGAGTTTATAGTAATCCTTGTCCCTGTATGGCACACAATCTTGTTAGTACAACAAGTCCCACATTTTTTTTTCATGGATTATGATGAAATTTGGTAAGTAATTTCAACATCACATGTATTATCATATGTATCATGACGTCACTTTGCTTCCACAATGTTTATCAGTTATTGCCTTTTTGTCTTATTGTTGATTGCAGTGGATGTCACCTTCTTGTTAGATTATTAGTCGAGCTAGTTTTGATGGATTGCCATGAAATGTGGTCAATATTATTGTCATCACCTGAAGATGTGGATGCAGTTTTTGTTAGAGCCTGTGTATTGTTTTACAGAATCATGTTAACACATCTAGTCTTGTAGTTTTAAGTGGATCACCATGAAACTTCACCTATGTTATAGTAATCATTTGAAGATGCACATTTAAACAAATCACTTTGCTCTCTCAGTTATTTTACAGTTATTCCCATTCATGTACTGCAGCCAAATGTAAAGTGAGAGAATCTAGTGACTCTGAGTAGTTTTATCTTTTTTTGTGGATCACTGAAACTTTGTACTTATTATGGTCATCTAATGCATTTTTTTATGGATCACTGAAACTTTGTACTTACTATGGTCATCATGATCTACTGCATTTGTTATGGATCATTGAAACTTTGTACTTATTATGGTCATCATCTAATGCATTTTTTATGGATCATTGAAACTTTGTACTGATTATGGTCATCATGACCTACTGCATTTTTTATGGATCATTGAAACTTTGTACTTATTATGGGCATCATCTAATGAATTTTTTATGGGTCATTGAAACTTTGTACTTATTATGGTCATCATGATTTACTGCATTTTTTATGGATCACTGAAACTTTGTACTTATTATGGTCATCATGATCTACTGCATTTTCTATGGATCACTGAAACTTTGTACTTACTATGGTCATCATGATCTACTGCATTTTTTATGGATCATTGAAACTTTGTACTTATTATGGTCATCATCTAATGCATTTTTTATGAATCATTGAAACTTTGTACTGATTATGGTCATCATGACCTACTGCATTTTTTATGGATCATTGAAACTTTGTATTTATTATGGGCATCATCTAATGAATTTTTTATGGGTCATTGAAACTTTGTACTTAATATGGTCATCATGATTTACTGCATTTTTTATGGATCATTGAAACTTTGTACTTATTATGGTCATCATCTAATGCATTTTTCATAGATTACTGAAACTTTGTACTTACTATGGTCATCATGATCTATTGCATTTTTTATGGATCACTGAAACTTTGTACTTGTTATGGTTATCAGATCTGCATTTTTTATGGAGCACTGAAACTTTGTACTTATGGTCATCATGACCTACTGCATTTTTTATGGAGCACTGAAACTTTGTACTTATGGTCATCATTATCTACTGCATTTTTTATAGATCACTGAAACTTTGTACTTATTACTGTCATCATGATCTACTGCATTTTTTATAGATCACTGAAATGTTGTACTTATTATGGTCATCATGATATACTGCATTTTTTATAGATCACTGAAACTTTGTACTTATTATTGTCGTCATCTAATGCATTTTTTATGGATCACTGAAACTTTTTACTTACTATGGTCATCATCTAAATATGCATATGTTGACTGTGCTGTGTGCTTTTATGTTGCCCTATTAAAGATGTTTCAGTCCAATAGACTCATCTCTCTCACAGGGAGGTATATTTATATGATTAAATTGTTCACTAGTCCTCCAGTCAGCAGTGGAGATATCAGTCACAAGGGTTACTTGCTGTCCAGCTTTATCTTGAGTATCCAGTCTATTTTGTGGGCTTGTACTTCGCACACAAAAATAATGCAGCAATATTGCATTGTATTTTTCACAGGTCAGGGGCAAGTGTCATTTGAGGAAATGTGTGCTTCATGTAAGAGTTTTGTGTACTTTCTAAAATATTCATGCATAGTTGGTGTAAGATTTAGACTTGCCCTGGGTGAAGGGCTATATCCTGCTTTTGGATCCCAGGATACTGTCTTCGTACACTTATTGCCTTGGTAACGTTTGAGTTCACTGCCATATGACTTGAGTCAAATTAAAGGCAAGATTTTCACACTATCTGGTTGGGGTTGTACAGGTATAATGCCATGGCATGCTTTTAAAAACAAGCCAGACTTGATCTGATCAGTCCCATAAATAAAAACAATATTTGGGTTGTTTTTTAGTATCTCCATTTAAAGGGAAATTACACAGGACAGTAGTTAATCTAGTACATTCACCCCATACCATGTCTTGGTACCATTGTATGAGAGGTGTATGGGATGCTTGAATTTCTGTTTCGTATTATCACAAGTTAGCACAAAGAAATAAAAGTGCAATCATTCATTACAAAATATTAATTGAATGATGTTTCATATTAACATCAGTGGTTCGGTATGTTATAATTATTAAAAAATTTGTGATGTTATGCAAGTAATGTTGCTATTACATTAGTAATATGTAAGTAATTCTGTTACTAAATTAGCAATATGTTAGGTCTGACTCAACAGTAAATGAGTACTACTTGTTGGAACAGTGTTTTGAATTGGCCTTCCAGAAATTATTGATCAACTGCAAACAAGATTTCAAAAAAATTGTCTAGGGGAAAGAACTCTTCATAATTGTTCTAAGACTGTTGAGTTTGTCTCCCATGTCCCAGGACAGTGAAGTGATTAGAATAATGCCAGCATATTAATATTGATTTCTTTAAATGATGGTCTAGAAGAAATTCTAATTCCATTTTAAATGGACAAAAGCCTTGAATATTTGCATGTTTTCCCATGCTTTTCCACAACAGAATGCTCTAGAAATATTGGGTTTGTTTCATAATTTTTTCATAATTTAGTATATTTACAAAAGGCAAGAAATTGACATGCTTAAAATTTTGCAATTATTGTGCAAGTTAACTATGATGTGTATCAGTAAAATATAGAATATTTGTGTGTATAAGGAAAAGTTAAAGCCTCTAATACTTGCTATTTTTCTTCTCAAGATAGGAGACATAATGTTGAAAAATAAGAAACCAAAGTACAAAATGTCAACTGTTTCTAAATGACTGTCCAGTCAATGAAAACATGAAGTTACTGAATTTCTCTTTTTTCCCCCCAAATTTTCTTGTTGCTTTGAATTGATATTCTCTGAATACAACCAAGTTGGTTAGATTTGGGGGGTGGGTGGGTGGGGCATATTTTTATTTATTTTAGGTGCTCACTTACAAGTTGAATCAAACTGCAAATAACAAAGATCCTGATATGCAGTAGCATAATACACCTGCAGATCAGGATCTGTGTTGTTTGTTCTACTGATTACTCCTAAGAAACTGCATAGACCCATATCTGCTGGTGCATTATTTGATGGCAGATGTCAGTCTGTGCAGTTTGCAGTTGGATTCATCTTATGAAAGAGTATATATGGTATTTCCTGTATAATTCTGGGGAAGTTAAATGTCCCTTAACTTGTTTTCAGATTTATGGTTAATATATTTTCCAGCACTGACTATTCAGGTAGGTTAAAATGATTAAGTTACTGTAAATTATATGATTTGTACTGCATCATGAAATCTTCACAGTTTGTTAATTGCAGCATATTAGTGACATGCATGTTTACAAAATTATCTACAAACACTGTAGATTTTACATGGTACATGATATGTGGTGGTTTTATTCATGCATGGAGGGATCATTGAACTGTGAAATAAAATGAGAATCACTCTGCAAATGAAGAATATTCCAATATATTTTGTAAACATAATATCAATCAGCAGAATCAATTTAAATGAAAACACACAGAGGACTGTCTTTCTCATTGACTGAAATTTGACATCCTTTGTGAGGTGGTCACTTGTAATGAAATCAAAACATCTGGAACCATCAGTTGGGATAGCTCTCCAGTTATAATATATTTTTAGTGTGAATATAGTATTTGCAAAAAAATCATTTAACTCATTAAATTTGATTAAATTGTATCTATATTGAAATTTTAGGAATTGCAGTTTTAACAATAAATATATAAAATCTTTTTATAACAAGTGGAACATTTTAGGAAAAGTAACTTTAGCTCTACTGGACAAATACATGAAAAGCTTATGGTATAACCTGGTTTCCATTGTCATTTGTCTGACAATTGTCCATATGACTGTTCCTCTGTTAGCAAAAATTTTTTATTGTGACTCCTGAACTACTTGTTCTTGGAGGATTACCATGAAACTTTGCACACACATTTATTCCAAAGTCTGGAAGGTCTTTAAGCAGTCCTATCAACATGTGGGTTTTACTGAAAGACTTCTTGTAATGTCTGGTTGATCCTTAATGAAAATGGTGCCAACCAGATTACTATGACTACCATAGCAATCATCTTAAACATCTTGCTTTTACTTCTGTTCCTGAATGGGTTTTCACCAGATGAGGTTATGGTGTCTGGTTGTCCTCAGTGAAAATGGATTCACTCAGACACTCATTATGTCCATCACAGTCCAGGTTGAAATTCTTGTTAATGCTGCACCACCTGAATGGAAATAAACAACAAATCTAGCTGTGATTGGTGCATTATACGAGTCAGAGTTTCTTTCAGGCTTAAAATAGATCAGATCTGTTTATTCATATCTAGATCCCATTTAATATATTTTTAATTACTTGTTTATAAGTGTGACACATATTGAAAATGTATCTGTTGTGACTGGATAACTCTTACCCATATCTAGTTGAAGAAGTCATCTCTTGAATGCATGGAGTACCTGGTTCTATCCTTGTCAAATTGATAATCTAACATTGATCTCTGTTACAGTGTATGACAAGCATACTAAAGTCAGATAGAAAGTGCATTTCACCAAATGAGATTTTTGGAAAGACAGTTGGTACCATGATACACCCAATCTGACCACAAATATGACAGACAAAATGAAAATATTTAAAATCTTTTCACTAATTTGACACAGTGGAAGGTCATATTTACATGGAGTTTCACTAAAAATGTTATTAACTTTGTCTTGTTTGTCTTTATTCAAAATGGTGCTGATCTTCCATCCGGTATGGCTGCCACAGAGGCTTAATTTGAAAATTTTATAACTTGAGAATATTAGATGGTTTCAGTACTCAGCAGTTAAGAAAAAAAGAAATGGTGTCTTGAATTCCTGGAAATTCATCTGGGGTAGTAGAGCTTAAGTACCTTTGAGGAACAAATTTGCATGCAGACATACGTATGAATGTGTATAAGGATGTATATATCTATACATGGATATGTATGTATTTGTCCTTTAACTATGCAAGTATATTAAAGGATTGCAAATATTTATCACCTTTGCAGAGTGATAAACAATGGACCAGTTACCAACCTCTTCAGTGGCCTAAGTGGTTAGAGCATCCACCTCGGATGTGGGAGGTCATGGGTTTGAACCCCACCTGAGTCATACCAAAGACCCATAGAAATGGTACTAGCAGCTGCCTCGCTTGGTCCTCAGCATTAACAGGTTAGTGTTATGAATGGTGTCAGGATAATGTGACTGGGTGGGACATGACTGGCATGATGCTCCATTGCTAGACATCACTATAAACTGCCTCACTGCAGACATCGTAACAATATGATGAAACATTGTAAAAGCTACATTAAAAATCCAAATCATACACACACACACACTCTATACTGTAAAACACCATAAACCTTAGCAGTTGGTTTAATTTTAAGTCAAAACAGTTTTTTTAGTCTGTTTGGTCATACCAGTGTAATAAAAGTTTTATAAAATCACACACATACTCACACACACCAATTTCATGATCACAAAGTTGTTCTAAATTACGAGAATGAGATAAGTAACTGTCAAATTTTCAAAATTTGAACATTCGTAACCCATTTTCATGAAATTTAGGTCAGAATTTATACAACAAAATTGCGGTATGCTAAGTAGAAAGAATTGAAGCAGTTTTTAAACACAACATGTAACTTTTTCTATTGTGGTTATAAATTTAGTACATGTGCAGTGGTAACAAATCATCATATCAGTCAAACTGCTATTAAGTACTTTATTTGCTAGGGGAAGTAACTAATTAGTGTACAGCTGGCAAGAAGGGAATCTTCATGCAGTTATTTCCCCTGCATTAATGTTGACACTATTCATAGAGCATTATGTTCTTTTTGTTTCTTTGTCATCTACATTGTGAGTTGAATAGCAGTTATATATTACTTTGAAAAACTCTTTTTAAAACAAGGAGTCAATATGAGCAAATTTTAGGATACATCAACAACACAGAAGGTCAATGATCAGTGATAAATGGCTTCTGAGTTCATTGAGAGCGACCATTCAAGTTTTACACAATGATTTAAGTGCAGTGAAATCCTTGACAAATTCATAGTCCCAACATAAACTACATCAATAGTCCTAACAGTGACCATCACAAAGAGAATTACTGCAGAAAGGAAATATTTGCTAAGTTTGCTTGCTTTTTTGTTTTATATTTGAGAAATACTTCTAACCATTCATGAATCATCGTATTGAAACATATCAAGTGAGAATTGTTTTATAAAAATGGAAGCAGAAAAGTGATTTGACATATATTTGATAGATTTTTTGGGATATTTGTAAATTTTAATCACTGTCTTAGACACTAAATGCTTTATTGACTAGGATTCTAAAGAACTTTATTTCTGCCTAATTATTTCATAATTCGCATGTTTAAATATAATTTTTTAAAAAATTTCAGTGACATGCAGTCTTTATTCAGTCAAGTTCACAATTAATTTTTACTTTATACTTTTATTCCACTCAAACTTCCTTAATGAGATTATCCTAAATAACATTAAGTTTTGATGATCTGTACTATGCAAAATCATGGTCTTATATATATATATATATATATATATATATATATATATATATATATATATATATATCTTGGCAGGAGATAAAATATAACATATTCATTGACAAAAATTAATAATCTTGAGATTTAAAAAATATATTGGTATTTAAGAAAAAACCATAGTCCCTCCTTCCTTAAAAATAATGGGTTTTTTTTGTCGCTAACTTGTTTGATTTGGAGGATGTATGAGCAGTTGTGATTTGCTAATGTTTAGACACTTGGGTAATTTTTCATTTTAATGTTAACAAAATCAAATTGGGGTAACTTCACAGTCTGTTGTTAAATTTATTGGAATTTTCATTATAAACTGAAAATGTATATCTCATAACCTGGTAAATTTTTGTTAACAAAAATTAAACACAACTGTTGTACAATTTGAGTAGGCATGATTATATCAATGGCAATTCATCATTTATCATGCTGATGTCCTGAAGATGTGAACTTAAGTAGAAGTAATTGGATAGATTTACTACAGGAAGTAAAACATTATAAAATAATCCATATAAATGAAGATATAAATGAAACTTTTAAAAAATTAAACTATTGTTAACTTCAAGTTTCACTTCAGAGTTTGGTATGGATGGTAGTTTAAAGCATGAAATAACGTGTCCTGTCCAATATTTTGGGATGGGAGGCCGTAACACCTGTGCACTTGTCACCTCAGGGTGTTTAAACAAGGACTGCATAGGTGAAAAGCCAGTGTATTATCTTTATGCTTCTCACCTCCTCCATGGATTATTTGCAACCCAGCCTTAATGCATTTCACTTTAAGTTTTCAAACTTTGATTAGATGGGTAAAAACATCATTAAAAAGATCAAAATTGTATGTTCAAACAAGTTTAGACACCTATTGCTGTTCATAGTATGGACTTGGATCTTTCTTGTGAATTTTATCAAATTATATATTCATATACCTTTTAATTACGCAAATTAATTATTTTGATATTAATATTGATATTAATAAACCATAAAATTGTTTCGAGATACTATCAGCTCTCATTGCATATTTTCTAGTACAAAGCCAAGTGTCCAAATGTTTTCATCAGAGAAATTTATTGGATACTTGCCACAAAAGAGAGTGATGGGCTATTATTCTTGTTAAATTACACAAAATTATCTTTGATGTGAAATTTGATCACAGAAACAAATAAACTGCACGGCGATAAGAGCAAGGTTGGGAATTTCAGTTGAAATTTTATCGTGGTTGGACAAGCACTTTGTTTACTTTGATAGAAACAGCAGGATTGACTGTATTTTTATAACGTTTTAAGTTAGATGAAAAATTGATTTACAGTTAATGTTCCAAAGATGACTTCTTATCAGAAAGATCTGCTATTTTAATCGATCACTTTACTACAGGTACGTTGAATTGCAGTAATGATATCATCATGAATTACTAGTGATGTCTCAAGTCGTCATTTAAGGTGGAAGGTTAATTCTTCCTTTACCTGACCAGCACATGTTAACATTCACTTTACAGTTGACTCTGTAGTAACAGGTTAAAATGGGGATGACAGTCTTATTTCAGTTTGTGATCACATCAGTTTTTCTCTCTGGCAGAAAGTCTTGTTCAGCTCTAACTTGGCAGGTTGCCAGTGAAATAGTTGCAGTTGGAAAGGATTTTAAATTGAAATTTAATACCATTGTAAGACCTTCAGAGGTGATATATAGATCTTTATGAGTAGCTATCTGGAGTGAAATCACTGACTGCAGACATTACAAGATGGTATCACTTTTGCTCTTGTAAAATGTAATTTATATAGAAACATGATGATGAAATTGAATACTATTTTCCCTAAGGACACAGCCCCCCGGGACATAGATCTGGGTAGATGTTACATATTTATGTACCCTTCTGCCATCAACAGAAACCTAGAGCCGCTATCTCATACTAAATATTCTCGTGTACAAATTGTATCCAACTACAAGCAGTGTAGACCAGGATCTGCCATTGCATATTGCACCAACAGATTATGGTCTAATGCTTGCTAACTGATTTGACCAAACAATCTGCAGGTGCATTCTTAGATGGCTCATCTGGGTCTATGCTGTTTTTGCAATGTGCTGCAATTTGTATGCGAGTGTATATGGTAATGCATTGGCTGATTAAAGTCCATCCTGGCCATGCTATTCATGGTTTCATCTGGATAGAGTAGACCTGTATTTGTCAGGACATTATTTGACTTTGTGATATCCGATGTGGGTCTGTGATGTCTGTACTTGAATGTGAGTTATACACAGGTAGATAAGGTATAAAGTAGAGATTAGCACAAAGTACCCATAAGTCACATTCATATGTGCTAGGTACTTCTCTTTTTTAAGGAAGTTTCAGGTCCAAATACAGTAGACATGCTTCATTTCTCCATATGTTCTAAAAATTTAATTAATTGGAAGCAAAAACTCTCGTTATTAGGATTATTCTGAATATCAGATTAATAAACTCCATTGTTCTAATAAAGCCTATTACACAAGTCTATCACTCACTCACATTGATGTTTGTGTAGGTTCGAGTCTCGGATTCAGCCAACGTGGGTATGTGAAAAAGCTTGCTAGTAGCTTCTTGAGGGTTGGTGGTTCTTGCTGGGATTTTCCTGGGTTCTTTCTCCACCATTTATACTGGCCAACATGTATAGCTTATCTTGTGCTGAAAAATGGCATTAAATCCTACAAAAACAACAACACTCACATTGATGAAGCTCCGTCAGAGAGTTGATAATTTTTCCCACATTTGCAGGAAGTTTTTCTTTTCCTTTTATTGTTTCATCCCTTGAAGGGATCATAATCTTCAGCATTCAGGGGAAAGATTATGAAAACAATTATTAAAATTTAAGCATGACTGACTGAACAATGAATGAGTAGAATTATGGAAAAAAATGAGTCTGAAAATAGATGTAGTCAAATGTATAAGCAGTAATTACATGGACCAAGGTCTGGATAAAGGGGGGTGGGGGAAGGCCTAAAATCAACCAAATATGCAAAAATCACATTATATTTTCAAGCCCTTCCTTTATTTCTTCATTAAATTCCTATTGTTTAGAAAATCCACCCCACCCCCTTTTCAAATGGAACTGTCATGTCCCATGCCTCAGTGATGGAAGTCACTGCTCTGTTTTCTTATCCAGGCTGTCACATTTTTTTTAACCTCCAGATATTTTGATGAAAAGTCTCCCAAGTTCACACCTTACCACATAATTGTCAAGTTGCTAGCATTAATGACAGGGTCATTAGTGGTAAAAAGCTTAGTTTCCATTTTTCACCACATGATAGCGTACAGTGGTGGTCAGTATATTTGCTGCAGGAAGAGCCCTGGAAGAACAACTGATCTGCAGAAAGCTACTTGCATGCTTTCCCACACACCCACTTTGGTTGAGCCAAGACTTCAACTAATGCGGACAGAGATGTGTGGGAGTAATCTGTAAGGGCAAGCGACCACCTCTGGGTTCCTAGTAAAGAGATTACGACACTGCCATATCATATGCCATTTATTGTTTTTACGTATTGCTTTTTCATATTATTTGGAAATTGTAACAACATTATGTTTATTCTCTTGAATCCCCCTTTACAAAAAGCACAGACCAAGATCTGCTGGTGCAATATGCAATGGCAGATCTGGGCCTGTGCATTTTGCAGTTGGACACATCATATAAGCAAATACATTTGGCAGTAGATAAACGAACAGAAGGGACAATTTTCAAAAATGATTAGGCGATTTTTTTGATGTTTTATATTGCAACATTGATGCCAAACAATAAATTGTTCTTTCTTTGAATTTCTTTTGTTTTGAAAGAAAATCAACTTGGGAAAAATTGGCTGTAAAAAATTACATGTAAAGAAAAATCTCTAGGATTTTTGGAGTAAATCCCCAGCATTTTGGAGGAGAGATTATAACATGTATGTACTTAACAAATGTTTAAAATGTTCAAAGGTCATTGTGTTACTACCATGGCAATCTGTTATGGTGTACATTTGATATATTACATTCAGTGTTAGTTTTTAAAAGAATTATGACTAAAATCAAATTAATAAATGTTTGATTACAGTTCCCAAGAAAGATGAATGGCAGCTAAATGGAATAAAACCTAATCTGCATATCAAACTTTCAGTTCTTGAACAGGGTGAATGTTTTGCCTTCGTGTAATATTTGGCATGTGCATTAAAACCTCACCTGTAATTTCAGCTAGGTGTGGTTAGAATTATTAATGATCTTTGCATATGAATCAGTGATTGATTTTATTACACAACCATTTCTTTAAAATGCAAAAATTTTAAAAGGCTCATCTAAAGTTAATTTGAATCTGCTACATAAAATTTAGAATGTGTAATCGATAACCATATCTTTCTTTTTAATCAGAATGGCAGATATTAATACTTGATCGTGCTACAGGCAGTAGTGAGGACACTTGGTGCAAAATCTCTGTCATTAATCAAAACTTAACATTTTTTAGCCTATGACACAATGGAATTTAGAACCAGAATGCAACCGATGTTTTATTTTTCCTTCCAAAATGCTCTGACCTTTATATGTCAAGAACGACAGGCATATAACATTACCCTGAAATGCAATACCAGTCCTATAGAAATAGATCCTAGATAATGTAAAGTTACATAAAAAGAATAAAATCAAATCCACAAGATTAAACAGTAGATATAGTTTTGCTGTGCTTGGCTTTTGTTGAGGGCCATCTGTTTATTTTGATAAATATACTTGGCAAAGATGAGCCGAAAGATCAAGCCTTATATTTCGGCATTTATGAAATTTCTTGTTAGGACAAAGTTCTCTGTATGGTCACTTCTTTGTATGAAGATTTTTAGCACTGTTTTAGACTTATCAAGGTTTCTTCAAGGATTTCCCACTTCATTTTCTTGCATGCAGTAATGGAAATTATAGTGCATGGCCTTGCAGCAACTTGCCAAGATAAAAATGAAGTGTGTGGCAATTAAGAACTTACTCATGTACCTGTATAATCCAACCATTAGTGATGAGCAGTTTAATTTGTATATCAAAATAATGTGGATCCTGTTGGTATGTGTATGGCAGTGCATTGCCTTTGAATGTTTTCCTTTTGCAGTATATCTATAAATAATATGCACTAAAATTTCCACTTCATCTGTAAGTTGTTATGTTTGAATTTGTGCTCTCTTTCAATACCTGTTCTAAATAAAAACAAAATAATTCAAACAGATATGTCCACAGTATAATTTGGTTAAACAGCACACTATATCCTACCTCATGGACATGGGACCTCAAGATTTGTGTGAGCCGGTGCCAAGAGATTTAAATGACATTACATGAAACTTTGACTTGTAGCTCACTCATAAATATCATTTTGCACCTTTTGAAAAATTTTCCCAACATATTGGACCATGTAGCATCATACACTGTCCTGCATTGCAGTTGCTCACGATATGAAACACATGAACTATTCAGTTCTGCTGCTTTGATTTGTATGCGTAGTCATGAACGCAAAGGGGTGGGGAGCATCTAATGTTACAGAGTTTTGTCTTTAGGTTTGGTGTTTAAGGCACAGCAACACCAGAAGATTATTTGGTGCCAAGGTGGAAGGACACACCATGATAGCTTACCCAGGCTAATCCAAATGGTAGGATTCAAAACCTGCATCCTTTGGGTCCTGAATCCATCATGCCACTGAGACACAAAGGCTTCTTCTGCCTCCATTAATCATTCCATATGAGGTGCAGAAGGATGCATCAGACCTATTCTACATCCCCAGCTCTGCTGGGGATGTGTGTCTTGGTCAGTTTTTCAGTAACTTCCTTTGGATTGGTTATTCTTCTGGGCTCTTTCTCCACCAGTTATACTGATCATCATGTATAGCCTATCATGTGCTGAAAAATGGTACTAAGCCCACAACAGTAGGAATCATTGCAATTTGAAATGTAGATATTTCTTGGCAAGTGCAACATCATCTTGGTAAAAGTAGGATAACATCTTTAAAAAATACATGGATTTCAAACATATCTTTTCATCATTTGAGTGTTTGTTAATTTCCATTTCTGAATAATTTTGACATTTGCATTTTTTCTCCCACCTTTGTCTGTCCATCAAACACACTTTCTTTTCCATTCTATGACTTTAAGACTATTAGACATTATGGTATGAAACCTGTTATAGCTGTATATCATCATTAATGGGGCGGCCCTATCTTCAGGTGACAGGTCAACATTATAGGTATTCCCTCAGACATCCCAGTCCACTCCACAACATTAGTGCTGTTTGAGGACTTGGGAAGAAATCTAATGTATATTTTTTCATCCTTAGAGGCATGTCACAAGCCACATTGGGGGTCCTATTTTCTAGGTCAAGGTCATGGTTCAGTATTTTAAGTTTTCTCTCACACTTCAGGGTGTGAAAAATTTCAAGTTGGCAACTAGCTGTGCATGGTGTATAACTTGGAACACTTATTTGTCCTGCATCAGTTTTACAAATCCTACTCTGTACTTGATGCTGAATGTGCCTAAAATGTCAATGGCTTTCTCACAAGGGTTGCAGCCAGATTTCATCATTGCATACTTTTGGTGACTTGACTACAGTAAGCAGGATAGAAAAATTAAAAGAATTTGCTTTTTTGCTGCTTGATTGAATTTACTTGAAATGATCACATATTGTTGATTTTTTTTTAAAAAAATCCATTGATAGAATAAATGGAGAGCTATATTTATTTCTGCATCTGGTGCTTCCAGAATGAATAAGTAAATACACATTCCTAATAATACAAGAAATGATTTACTCAGAGACCCATTTATGCATCAGTTTACTATCTGTACTCACTTATAAGTCAAGTGGATCTGCAAACAACCAAGATCCTGATCTGTTGTAACATAATGCGCCTGCAGATCACAGTCTGTGTTGTTTCTGCTACTGATTACTTCTGACAAACGGCACAGACCCAGATCTGCCAGTGCATTATGTGCTGGCAGTTCTGAGACTGCATTTTGCAGCTGGAGACTACTTATAGGCGAGTGAAGATGGTACTATTTTTCATGTTGTGAAGCATAACTATGGCACAAGTCAATCAGCTGATTATTTGTGCATTACTTGAAGGCCAATTCAGATCCTTTTATTCATTGCCATAGTGTCTAGTCTATATTTAACTCATTAACAACTTGAGCCATGTTTACACCTCATGAAGCAGTACCCTACTTCCAAGCTATATAATGTCAACATCATTTACGATACACCAAAGCAGTTGTTACTAACAAAAAGGGGAACAATGTAGTTGTATAGTGATGTCTGATAATACAGACTTTCTGCTTACATTAAAAAATTAATTAGAATAAAAATCTTTTTAAGATCTAATTTTTTTTCAGGCTGAAAATTAACAGTTTCGGAACTGGAGTGGTTGTCTGCAGTTTTAGACTTTTTGGCCTTGGATCTAAATCAGACTGGTCTGACCTGCACATGGATAGATGAACTTTTTTGAAAGGTAATATAGTTTTCAGATTGGGAGTAAAATTGGGCCAGGAGACAAAATTTGTGGTCCAGTACAAAGAATAAAAAAAAAAGAAGTCCAATTTCTTCCTTTTGCACATGCACAGCCAAAATGGCCAATCAAAAGCGTCTTTTCTACACCAAAGCATCTGGTTACATGAAAAACTTTTGGAAACAGATTTGCTTGGATCCATTCAGAGGTTACCCCCAAAATGCATTTCTACCCCCAAGTTCAGGTGAAACTGAAAAGAATTCCTGGGGGGGGCAATGAGTTAACATCACTTAAGGTTGTTTACTTTCTGTATACACATTGTATACATATTTAATTCAATAATGGTTGTAACTGTGAACCTGATCTAAGATGTGCCATCCTGTATCAAAAATAACATTGACCAATTATTTAATATTTCATATTTCAATACATTTAACGATTATGTAATATAAATTGAATAGGGAATTGGTATCTGTTTTGTGCTTTGTAAATTTAGAAATATAATTGTATTCTCAGTGAATTAGTTACATTTGTCTGCGACCAGTTTGTAGCTGTTCTATAGTTATGGTCTTCTTTCATTGGATCTACAACGAAGATTAGATACCATAGGACAGTTCTCTTGGATTTTCTTCTGAATATACATTTTTCATTGGATAATCAAGACCAGATGTTTCCAGGACAAAAACAGTATCCATCTGTTATTATCATCCAACTTTTGTGTTGTAGATGCAACGATACGCCCTATTCTCATTTATTTTAACTCTTTCTCAGCATCAATATACAAGGTATAAACTATATGACTTAATGTATATATATGTCATTAATTTTCACACATAAAATTCCTATGATTGGTATATCCTATATGATTTAGTGTATGTATGTCATATTCCTATGATTGGAACAAATGTTTCAGTTATGACCAATTTGACTTTGAAAAATAACAGAAGTTTGAATTTGTTCAGGAGAAAATATATTTTTGGAAACAATTATCTGTGTTGGTAGTTTTAAAGGATTCATATTTGTACAGGGTTTACTCTAGGCAACTGTTAACTAATATTATATACTTAAGTGACTTTAGTTAAATCTTTCATTGAAGTCACTTTCCTTCACCATTTAGATAAATTCCTCTGGCATTATTGGCCACCAAGGCGTACAACTTTGTTGATGTATGTTAGAGACTATGATGACATCTTACCAAATTTAGGTCACTGTGATTGCTTTTCACACCTCAGTGACTAGTTAAGTTTTGCAGTTACGTTGTTTCTCATGCACATTTTACTATGGGGTTATGCAAAAGAGGTGGGGTGACAAGGCAATTCTGTATGAATACATTTCTAGTTGATGAATATAATCAGCATGAAATGTTATATTATTTAAGGGACTATTTTGGATTTTTTTATGAATGCCAATATTTTTGGGGTAAGCTAGGTATAGATTTTTTTAATATGATTCAAAAAGAGCAAAAGTGAAGATAAAGTTGTAGGAAAGCAGGTAATTATAATACTTGGCATAAATACATTGTTTGCCTAGATGCACATGGGAAAATTTGAACATAAAAATATTTGATGTAGATTCGTTTACCTAAGGTGGAGTAAATACCTGTACTATAACTGTGACAGTTACTTTCCTTGTTCAGGGCCAGCATGTCAGTCTGATATCTAAATATGACCTCCTAATCAGCTGATAGAGCATGGCTACCTGTGACACTTTCCTACTGTGCAATCTACAATTCAATTCTATCATGCGATCATGTTGTGATGAATTCTAAATTCAAAGTAAAATGGAATTTTTTTGGGTGATGTTATTAGTTTTGAAAGGTGCATATATCTTGACCTTCAGTCACAAAAGAATATAATTTGTGAGAAATAAAGAAAGTAATTATGCAAGTTTTTGTTGCAGATTCAATCAGAGATGGTATCTGTTATAGTTAACTCAACCTAAGATATTATATTTCTTTGATATTTAAGTATATTGGACTAGAGGTAGTTCAGTTGAAAATAAGTCAGTAATTTTTTTTTCAAACTGTTTCAAAAGAATTTTTTTAATGAAGTGTTTCACAGCACACCTGCATTATTTGGTGTTTACCTTCAAGCCCTGACATTACATGGGGCTTGGTCATATTACAAATGGAATTGAAAGCAGTTTACAATTATGATCCATACTTTTTTGCAATTACTTTTCTGGTACAATAACTTTAAAAGTAAATTTTCTTTTCAAGAGGTAAATGTTTTACGCTATATGTACTATTTAACCTTAATCACTGAAACAGCTGAGTTTATCATAGGTGCAAACATTCAATTTCTCATTGATTTATGTCACTAACTTTCATTCATGATGCAAATGTGAAAAATCACAATTACACAACAATCTTTTTTATTTGCAGAATTCAGTTTCCACTGATTTTTTTCTTAATGATTTTTTGCAGTATACACCACTCCCTCGATAACTCACACCCTGATAACTTGCGAACCTGCTTATGATGTGGGATCAGGCATGGATCCCAATTTTTAAACCAGAAAATACAAAAAAAACCTGATCCCTATTGGTTGAACTTGAAGAAAATCACTATCGAAATTGGTAATGGAAACTTGATATACCACTCGTTTTATTGTTGAAAACAGTAGATAGGACCTGGAAATTTAATCAACATTATGAAATAACGACTTTTAATAAGAAGTCATATAATTTGTTACATTTTCTTTTCAAATGACATTCTTAGTAAACCGCAATTAACAATATTCAAGGACATTTTGATCAATGAAAATGTCACTTACGCCAAGTGGAGGCAGTACGTTAATAAATAAATACCAATTAAATAAATTTTTTTATCAATTGAAATTTGTGTTCTAGTTCTATCTTTTAGTTCCTTTTAAGTGTAATCATCATAAATGCAATGTGTCCTCTTGTAATTAAACGTAAAATGTGTCAATCTACTGTAACAGCTATGTCCGTGAGCGTTTTGCTGAGAACCTAATTAAGTGCCCACCGTGTTTTGATATCGGACTAGCGGAAGCATCTGTTGTATTGTTGCACTAAATAAAAAGAGGGCCTCCTTTTCTATTATCACGTTAATTAATTACGTCTTCTGAATCAAATAAAGCAGGTGGAATTTTAAAAAAAAAGTCAAAAGGCATACAAATCCTACATGCTTAAGAACCAGCGGCACCGGTCATATGTCTGGTAACTCATTTCATTTGATCAATCGAACACTGTGATACATTTTATTGTGTACATATCTAATTAAACTACCTTAGAAATTACCTACTCAATCATAAATGTGATTAAAGATAGCAAGGCAGCCAAGCGAAATGAGTACTTCGTAAAATAATGAGCTTTGTTGTGGGAAAAACTAGTTTCAGAGAATTCTTTAATTCGCACGTAGAGATATCCTCAAGCATGATAAGAAGTTTCATTATTACTTTTGCAATGAAATTACAACATGAATATTTTACTAACTGAAAAATACAAAAATTGAGTTTCGACGTAGACGATTGTCTGATGAAATAAATGTTACGTCTTTTTGATAAAACGGAATCTTGTTTGGTAAAGTATCAACAGTTAGTCTGGTTCCCTGCTTCGTAGACTTCTAGTTTATGTAGCTCTTGTTTCATAATCAGAGTGAGACTGATTTTTGTCAATACAAGGAAAGGTCTTACTCCAAATGCTAAGCCAGCTCTTTTTTCACACTTGGCTACTGTTCCATCTAAACTATCAGTTCTAGCAACTTAGCACTCTTCTGAATCTCACTACAATCTTTGTCAATTTGCCGTTTAACCCCAAAATACTTATCCAAATTTGCAAATGGCATTTTGTCTAAGTCTTAAAGTTTCTTGATTAGGAGATCGCATGCACTATTCAGCCACACTCAGAAACCAACACAATAATGAAAGCTAAAGTTCATTTGATGTACTCTTATAATGACCATGTGTACATCTCTTGGTCTTTCTTCCTCCACCACTCAGCAGCAGGTTGAAGTCTTTGAACTTCTTGCTCAGCTATTGCATCATGTTCTTTTGATGTACTCTTTTAATGACAACATGCATATCTGGAGGTCTTTTAGCAACTGAATTCTGCAACTGTAAATATCAGTACAGCTAAAATGATGAGTTGATCAACACATTTTCCCACTCAGCAGGTGGTTGCAGCAGGACTGGCAAACCTTTGAATTTGCCACCCAGCTATTGCATGCATATGGAGGACTCCTGTTAAGTAGTTTTCTATGCTCTAAATTAAAAAAAAACTTGCGTCCAAATAGGTGTGATTAAGCGTTTCTGAGACTTCTGGTTTCCACACAATAAATTGAGTCTGCAGACATTCACAGTTTCCATACTTTGTGGATGACTTGCATTTTGGATAAGGAAGAATGCTGTTGATTTTGTAGTAAAAGGTCACAGGTCAAGGTCACTGACTTAAAAGCAGGAAAATGAATGGTTTCTGCACAATAACATTTGTTCTACTTGACATACCTCAACCAGACTTTATTTATTGATGGTTTGAACTAAGGTAAAGGATGGTTATTGATTTAGGGGTCAGAATATTAAAAGTGAAGGTGACTAACTGAAAGAAGAAAAATGGTTTCCACACAGTAACATTAATTTTAAAGCACAGACTTGTCCCAAACTCTTAAGATCATTAGTATAGTCTCAGTTTCTGTGTATTTAGTTTGGATTAGTGTGGTGTTTCACGACACAGCAACACAAGTACTGGTAGGTCATTTGGAGTGATTAGAGTAAGTTGCTTTACTCAAGGACATGCCGTGGTAGCCAATCCAGGCTAATTGAGTGGTAGGATTTAATGCATGTTTTCAGTTGCAAGTCCAGCATGCTAACCACTGAATCACCGTGCCTCCATTAATTGTCTCTCAGCATATGGAAGGGAGCATTGAGCGTGTTTTACATCTGAAATTCAAATATCCTCTTCCAGTGTTCCAGCTAGAACTTAAAAGTGTTGAGGTTGAACACCTCTTAGACACTTTGTACTTTTACTGGGCAACCTGTCATGAAATGATGATACAAAAATGTAGTATAAAAATACAATATTTAGTTCAAGTTTAAACATTTTTATAACAAGAGTTTTGATGTCATTATGAAATAATGTCATTTTTATGGTGGTACATACGCGAACTAACACGATGCCACATTTGGGTGTATTGTAACAATAGACTCATTTGAGAAAGCTTGAAACCTTAATACAACAGATTCTGTTCAAAGCTTCGGCATGCTCCAGGGCAGAATGATGTCTTCATTTGGTACTTGAAATGTTTTGGTGCTGTAACATGTACAAATAATTTTTTTTATGAGTAACTTAAATGTTTTGCTCCCAGTTTCATTTTGTTAAATGGAAATTGGAATTGGCCACACTTAATGAGGCTGACAGCCATTGCATGCACTCCTTCCAGTACAAAAAAAAGAAATGGTAGGCAGAGAAGTATTATTATTGGAAGAAAGCTATATGTAAAATGTTATGAAGTTTTATTACCTTTAACCAAATTTTTCTACAACTTAAATATCACTTACAAAGAAACTATGCAGAAGATCCCTTTAGAACTTTCAAATATAGGACAAACACTTGTGTTTCTTTAACTTGTTAACCACTGGTGCCACATTTATGCGTCAGGGGGTAGTTGTTGTTGGTGTAGGGTTTAACACCATTTTTCAGCACAAGATAGGATACATGGCGGCCAGTATAAATGGTGGAGGAAGAACCCGGGAAAACCCCCCAGAAAGAACCACCGAACCATGAGAAGCTACTGGCAAGCTTTCTCACATACCCACATTGGCCGAATCCAAAACTTGAACCCACACAGACAGAGGTGAGATGGCAGCGATCTGTAATGGTGAGTGCTTTAGACCACTTCACCACTCGGGGCCCCTCAGGAGGTAGTACCCTCTGAGCTCTGTAGCATCAAGGTTAATTGGTTAATTAGATACACCAGAGTGGGTGGTATTACACAATAGGAGACGGATGAAGCTCTACAGTGATACCTAATAAACTGGACTTTCTATTCGCATTACAAAATATAGAGGGAAAAACTTTTTTTGTAGACTTCACCTGTTGTCGGAATCAGTTTTTGTGTCCGGATTTAGACATTTTGGCCAGATATCTAAGGCAGACCAGTCTCAACTGCACACAGACAGGTAAACCTGCAAAAAGTAGGATAAGTTGGGTATTTGGAGTAAAAAGTGGCCAGGACTGTCTGCACATGTGCATGTGAAATGGCCATTGAAAAATGATGTTTTTGACACAACTAGGCATCAGGCTAAACAAAAATCTCTTGGAAGCATATGTTTTGGATGTATTCAGAAGTAGCCACACAATGCATTTCCTACTCCCATTTCAGGCGAAAATGATAAAAATCTCCAGGGGTTAATGAGTTAAATGATATTAATTTCACCCTAAAACAGGCAGCATAAGTCCTCCACAATTTGCATCTGCTACTTTGTTTTCACTCCAGCTATATCTGGCAAGATTTGAGAGTTACATGCCATATATACTCGCTTCAAGTCAAGTCAAACTGCAAACAACAAAGATCTGCCATAGCATAATGCACCTGCCATTCAAGGTCTGTGTTATTCTGCTGATTACTCCGAACTGCACAGACCCAGACTTAGATCTGGTGGTGCATTATGCAATGGCAGATCTGGATTGTGCAGTTTACAGTTGGGCTCGTCTTATAAGCAAGTATAATTTGGTTATTATACTGATTGGGGCATTTAAATACTGATTGGGAATTTATAGTCCCTGTATGTGTTAGTCCTTACTGGTATCAAACCAACCATTGACAATGACAGCATTTAAGTGATCTCTTTTGATCTTTCAACATTACATGGTACATGTTATCTTAAAATGGTGTTCTTGTCTTGTAACTGGAAAAATTCATATCATGAAAAGCATGAATGTTAATTTTTCTAAGTTTTGGAACTTTCTTTATAATTTTATGCAAATGAATTCAGCATAAAAATATTGATATAAAGTCCAAGTGAACTAAATGTTTCTACTGCTGAAAATTGGCTTCTGACCTGTATATTAAAGTTATGGATCTTTAATTTTTCATTTATATATATATATATATATATATATATATATATATATATATATATATATATATATATATATTTTTTCCAAATAGGATGCACACCACTAATTCATTACAGCACATGCCAAAGCAAGGTCAAACTGATTTCTTTATGTGTATTCAACATACTGGTTGACAGTTTTCCTTTGATGGCATAGTCGGCAGCAAGTGGATCCTATAAAAAATAAATCTCTTTGATGTTAAATGAGGCTTTGCTGCACATTTCCTGTTGTCATATAGAGATGGGTCACCAAAGTCTCACATTGTCAGAAGGTAGAATAAAATTATATATTTGATATTGAATGAAAACTGGTACCTGTTCAGAAATTAAAATTAAAGAGTGATGTTAAAGTAAGTGAAGAATAAGAAAATAACTTTAGCACACTATCACCTAAAGTGACATCTAATTACAACCTAATAAATAACCATCTGGACATATGATGGCATTTTTAATAATCTTTCTGTTAAGTGTAATATCAAGTTGTCCTCACATTTAAATGCTTTTTAATTAACACAGACTTAATAATAATAATAATAATAATAATAATAATAATAATAATATGACTTTATTTATAAATGGTGACATTTTTGTGGCTGAATCTACCTTGTGGCCTCTATGAAGAAATGAATACAAAATTTTCCATCATTATCTTGTGTCCAGATAAAAAAAATTTGTCTTTCATATGTTTTTTTTAAAATGAATTTATCTTTAAATTGTGCATCAAAAATTAAACTTCTATTTATTTAGCAAACTTTTGGCTCACGTGAACAAAAACATTTGGCACAGGAAATTTTTGTATTGTTTAAGATGATTGCTGGTTTGGCCATAAGATTGGCTTTATACCAGTGACACGTTATGTTCTTGGTTCTTTCCATCTTTCAGTGTGGTCTCTGTGTGCCAGTTCTCTGTATGTTGTGTCGTGATAGGTAAATAGGAATTTTAAAAAATATTGAATATTGTTATACAACTGTTGTATATAACACAGCAGGTAAAGTTAAATTTTGTTGGACTCTATTGTTATGAGATTGGCGATGAAATTATAAGAACTGCAATAGAGATTCAAAACTGACAGGTTTTCAAGTGGACCCGAGCTTGTATTCTTAAGGTACCAATACATTAAGTAATAGCAAGTTGAATGCTGGTCAGAATTAAATTTTATTAAAATGTTTGCTTGGTTTGTATTCCAGTAAAGAAGATGAGTGTTTGCATATGATTTAACTAATCATTGACTTTCATTATCTGAATAGACGAAACACGATTTTAAAATGACATTTCCTGGTGAGTTCTGCCTCCCAGACACCCAAACCTTCTCAATCTCTTGATGACTCTTTACTTTTGTCTGGGACATCATTGTGAGGAGTTTTTATTGTAGAGATTAAGGAGGGTTTTGGTAATTATTAAGACCAAACATTTATTCCCACAACAGTGTAATACAAAGTAATTGATTGAATCCCCAGGTTTCTATTGTTATTGTGATGATTTTGTGGGTGGGGGCTGGATTATTGTCAGGTGTTTAAGAACACACAAGTTGATAACCCATATACTTCATCTCAGACAGTATTCTTCATTTGGCCTATTTCCTTTAATTTTGGTAAGAAAAGAAATTTTCTGATTGTGTAAATGCTAGGTCAGAAGTAATTGACCTAGGTTTCAAGATATTTGCAGTCTCATTGGAGGTCATGGTTATGAAAGCATACATGTGATACAGTGTATCTCCATAATCAAGAATACTCATGATTTAGACTATAGACAAGGTGGCTCCAAATGTGAGAAAATGCGGAAATTTATTTTGTGTGTGTCTGTGTATGTATGTGTGTGTGTCTGTATATATATATATATGTATATATATATATATATATATATATATATATATATATATATATATATATATATATATATATATATGCCAAAATGGAAACTCAACCATGAAAAAAGGAAAAATTAACCTTAAAGCTGTTTAGAAATGTGCATGGAAGCAAAAGACATTAAACAATCATGTGAACCATGGTTTAAGATTTTGTAATGAAGAGTAGATTGACTAACCATTGTTCTTGCATCAAACATAGAAAAAATATTAGGTCATCCTGCTGAAAACTTATTCCGAAATACTCCCATCATGATAAGGAATGAGTGTTACGCATTTTCCACTCAAACAGATGGAAGAAATGCAGCATCCTAAAATTTTAACTGATTTAATATTTTTCTTTTGTAAAAGACGAATAGAAATAAAAAGCTAGGCCATATGGAAATTGAAAATTTGAAACTTCGTGAAGGGCAATTTTAATTTATTTTGTGCAATTTTGTATTTTAATTTTAAGACTTGTTGAGATTTAATTGTTTAAGCATTTATGGCTACCTTTTTATATTAAAAGTATGGTTTAAGCCTCATTAAAGAGTTTTTAACAAGTAAACAGGAATCCAAGTAAACAAAAATTCCTTGAATGCTGATTGATCACTACAAAACCCTCACACATGTAGACAGCAGGGATTGAACTGTAAACTTCAGAAGTTCATTGTTAGCGTACTACCAGTCGACTATACTACCTGGCTTGGCCCTCAACTTTAAGAGGTTAGTGTTAGGACAGGTCAGCCTGGTGTCAGGATAATATGACATGTGGGACATGATGCTACATGTCTGCGGCATGATGCCCTGTGCTAGATAGCAATATGACTGAAAACTTGTTAAAAGCTACGTTAAAAATACAAATATCACACACACACACATACACTCTACTATACAGTGCATTAACATAAGAATTTCAATCCTTTTCATACATTAAAGGGATTTTCAATTGTCAGAGAAACAATTCTGTGGTATCATATTCAGAACCTGTACTCAGAAGTACCTTGATAGCTGAGATGATATTTGTTACTCCTTTGGTATTCTGTTTCTTTTGAGATAAAATCATTATTGCTGACCCTTTGTGTGATCTGGAGTGATATGGACTATACTCTTTGACACAAAGTGGTCCTGGCTCATTCGGCACCATTGCCATTAGGCACTGGTATGCACTAAAATTGAACTGCTATCTCCACACCTGGCAAGAAGGAGAATTTAAAATGAGATGGAACAATTTTGCATGGCAAAAAAGCCATTAAATGTTAAATATTTCTACAAAAAGCTGATGACTTCCCACCTAGCTATCAAGCATAACAGTGGAGTATTTTTACTTCTTTAGTTTGTTGTAAAGGATTTGAGTACAATGGATGATCAGGTTTTATGCATGTCAGTATTTAAACGGTTTAAAGAAAAATGTGTGTTTGATCCAAATGATCCAAAATGAAAATGCTGTCACTCATTGAGCCAATATGGCTGCCTCATTGACCATCTTCAAATCTTGTCATCACTAACCCCCCTGAATGGAAGATCACATTGACATGTGGTTTTTTTTTACTACAAGACTTCTTTGAGTTGGTCCTAAATGAAAATGGTACTGCAGTGACCATTGCAAAAGTCTTGTTTTCACCAAAAGATTTGTTATGTCTAATTAGCCTAAATGAAATTGGTGCCATTCAGACATCCAATATGGCTGCCACAGTGGCCATCTTGAAAATGTTACTGCTACTGCGCTAAGTGGATGGTCATATTGACATGGGTTTTTTAGCACAAGACTTTGTATGATGTCTAGTTGTTTCTGAATGATAATGATGCCATTTGGATATTTAGTATAGCCACCATGGCAGCCATCTTGAAAATCCTGTAATCACTATAAATTTCTAAATGGAATGTCATATTGACATGATGTTATTTTTCCAGAAGACCTCTTATGGTGTCTGGTTGGCCCCAAGTGAAAATGTTTCAGATTTGACATCGAATATGGCCATTATGGTGCCATCTTGAAAATTTTGTTATTGTTCTTCAGAATTGATGGTCATATCAACATGGGGTATCTACCAAATGACTTCTTACAAGATCAGATTTCTCCTAAATACAGATGGTGCCAATCTTATATCAAAATATGGCTGTCATGACAGCCGTTTTGAAAGTCTTGTTATTGCTCTTAATGAATGGATGGTCATGATGGTATGGGATTTTTACTAGAAGTCTTCTGAAGATGTTTGGTTTGCCCTAAATGAAAATGGTAGCTGATTTTATGTGCAATATGGTCACCATAACAGGTAGTTTGTTAGAATATCTGAGATGATTTCAACTCTCATAATTTTATAGAACAAATGGTCTTGTCTTCAATTCCTTGAAATTCATTTCAGAGAGTAGATGGAATGTCAGTCCCTTTGAGTGAGTCTTGTTAGCTCTACTGATCACAGACCAGAAGAATGTCTGCTGGTCATAGACCAGAAGAACATAAGGGATGGTCTGTTGTTTGTTGTTCATCCATTAACAAAAGATTGTTATCATTACTCCTCCTAAACTACTTTTGATTAACATGAAACTTTACACATGCATCATGGTCTAGTTGGTCCTAAAAGAAAATGTTGCCACTCAGACATCCATTACGGTACCACTGACCACTTGAAATTCTTATTATTGCTACTCTGCCTGAATAGATGGTCATACATATAAACATGGGGATATTGCTAAAAGGCTTTTTATGATGTCCAGTTGTGCCTAAATGAAAGTGAGGTGGATCTGATGTTCAGTATGGTCACCAGTGACCTTCTTGAAAACATTGTTTTGGCAAGTTCTTCTGAATGGAAATTCGTGTTGACATGAGGTTTTCACCAGAAAGACTTCTAATGATGTCTTGTTGGTCCTGAATGAAAATGGTGCTAGTCTGATGTCTAGTATGGCCACCACAGTGCCATTTTAAAAATCTTATCACTACTCCTCCTGAATGGAAACTCATGTTGACATGGGGTTTTCACCATGATGTCTAGTTCAGGGGTTGGCAACCTACAGCACGTGTGCCACAAGGTGGCATGTCAAGAGGTTTTGTGATTTTAACTGTTACTCTCTTAATGGTGGCACATGCTCGTTCATGTTGTAATTAATCTGGAAAAAAGTGGCACACTGTAAAATAGTTTGCCAATACCTGGTGTAGTTGGTACTAAATGAAAGTGGTTTGGATCTGATGACTAATAAAATTGCCATAGTGGCCATCTTGAAAATCTTGTTATTGCTACTCCTCTTGAATGGATGGCTATATCGACATGGGGTTTTACTGAAAAATGTATTACTATCTCTAGTTTGTTCTAAATGAAAATGGGTTTGATCTTGTGTCCATTATGGCTATCACAGAGGCCATCTTGAAACTCTTGTTATGGCTATTTCTCTGAATGAAAGATGTTATTGTCATCAGGGTTTTCACCAGAAGATGGCTTGTGATGTCTAGTTGGCCCTAAATGAAAATGGTGCTGATCTGACATCTGATATGGCTGCTTCAGTGGCCATCTTGAAAATCATGTTATCACTAATCTTTCTGAACTGATTGTTGTATCAGCTTTTTTTTTTAAATACGTAACTTGTTATCATGTCTGGTTGGTCCTAATGGTGCCATTCAAACATTCAGTATGCTTTCCACAGTGGCCTTCATGAAAATCTTACTTATCCTGAATGAATGGTTATAAATATATTACTATAGGCCTACCACTGAAAGACATCTTACAATGTCTATTAAATGAAAATGGTAGGATCATCTTGAAACTCTTATCACCATTTCCAGAGAACAGGTCATAGTGGCATTGTGCTTTCTCCAAAAGACTTGAGATATCAAGTTGTTACAAGATGGAAATGGTGCCAGTCTGATATTGAATATGGTCACCATGTCATCCATTTTGAAAATACTGTTGTCATTGCTCCTCCAAATGGAAAGTGATATCAAAATGGGGTTTCCACAGAAGACATCTTAAGATTCCTTGTTGGTCCTCAATAAAACAAATGCCAAATTGAGATTCAGTATGTCCATCACAGCAGCTAATTTTAAAATCTATTTATCAATCAAGAATAATTTAACACTGCAGTTCAAATTAAGAGCTGGTCTTATCTTGAATTCCTGGAAATTATTTTTAGCAATCTTCAGTCCATTCAAGGAACTCTTGTTCCTTTTTGAAGTTAACCATTTTCAATTGAACAACTATTAATTTTCAAGATGGTCGTTTCTGTTTAAATTGTATATCTGAATTACAGGCCATTGTCAGATTTCCCTGTTTTGTAATTGTATTCAACCTTTTTGTATACCTGCCATAAGGCAGAGCATTTGATTTTACAATATCATCAATCAGTTTATCCATCACTACATCTGTCTACAAGTTCCCCATTTCATTCCCACACCATTACCAAAGTTTGTTAAGTAGATTGCATTTTTGGAGCAAAGAAGAAACCTGTTCAATGTTTTTGAGTCTACTTTTTTACATATTTATGCAGTGGTATACAAAATAAGATAGAAAGTTCAGTTTTTGTAAGAAAAAATACTTGAAAAACTCTTGGGTTGTATGAACCATGGTGACAGATGTATTATGAGCTGGCTTACTGTTGAATGAAAAAGTCGGGTTATGGGGGAGGGTGGGGGTCTTCGCACTGCGCAGTTAAAAGTGGTGATTTGTTCTGTTGCATTATGAGCTGGATGACTGTCAAGGGATGGGGGTGGGAAATCAGGGAGGAGGAAAGGAACGGGCTTTGGAATATGAGGTTGAAAGTGGCGAGTTGCTATGTTGAGCCCTTTGAAGTTGCTCTATTTTAAGATTATAATAAGCATATACTGTTTTACATGTACACTACAAGACTACCTTAGCAATTATGTTCAAGTCACATGAATGGTTCAGCCATTAATTCCATCAAAATGCAGACTTGATTCACCTTGGCACCTGTACTAACATGTGATCTAAATTTATAGCAAAAGTTAAGATTTTAAACCAGGTACCTGCTGAACTCCCGAGAAACATGAATAAACTTACAACAAAATGCTGGTCAGATGTCGTATAAAATACATTCTGATGTGATCAGGCATCCATTATAAGGCTATGAATACCACAGCTTTACATTATACCAGCTAGATCCCCCGTTGTGATAAGATATCATATGGATTTTTTTTCAAGTACAACACATCCTTGCCGGGTATGACCTATTTAATGTGGTGTTAAATTCATTCGAAGGTGTAAGATGATTAGTGGATGCTCACACTGTCCACAAAGTATATTATTGAATCCCTTGTAAATTTGTTTGCACAAAGTTCATTCAGGGGACTTGTGTAAATTGGTCTCAATTACCACAGTTAGATATTCTGTACACATTTGGCTTCATAATTAAGGTAAGACCATGTTAATTGGATCAGATATCTTCTGACTATGTTGACAAGTCTGGAGACAGGTTCTCCCTGATAATTACACTTTTTTGCCTCTGTACAAGTGAGTTGCATCACTTATGACACCAAATCAAATTTCAGAAACTTTTAAAAATTATTTGTGCAGGGTTCAAGACCCTTTACAGGATGGGGGACATGATCATATTGTCTTACTAGTGAATACCCAGATAACATGACTCATATTATGTGCAGGTTACGCTACAAATTTCAAACAGGAGAATATGTTACAATACTTGATACCATTCAGCACATGATCACAATTAGTTGGGTGGTTTGCCAGACTTACAAGTGTCAATCAAGAAAGGAAGAGACATGACTGTTACCCTCATACCAACACCCAGTTGCTATCAATCCATCAGGGTCACACTTCACCCATTTCCTATTGCAGACATTCATCCTGTTTTATACTATATATACTCATTTACAAGTCAGATCCAATTGTAGACTGCATAGACCCAGATCTGCCAGCATAGAATGTGCTGGAAGATTTGGGTCTGTGCAGTTTGTTAGGACTGGTCAGAAGAGATACTGACCATGATCTACCATTGCATAATGTGCCAGCAGATCAGGGTCTGCGTTGTTTGCAGTTGAACCGGACTTTTACATGAGTATACACGGTAACTCCAGATGAATAAGATGGTGAATTAATCCTTCTTTGGAGCAAATATGTTAAATTTTTACTTTTGTTAGGGATGTAATGATATGAATATGTGTTTTTGTGCCAAGGCAATGGGAATAAACTGTCATCCGCAAGGACACATCATGTTAGCAGGTCTCGGCTGATCTGGGTAATGAGCCTGCACCCCTTCAGTCACGTGTTGTGCACATTAGCCACTGACCCACTCAGCAGCTGGCTGTTCATTATATAGGATAATCCAAGGGCATGCAACTGTTCCGACAAGTGTATCAGCAAACTAAATCCTTTTTGGTCCCTTTTATTGTCCATTATAGACAGGTTTCAACTTAAGTACATGTCAGAAGAACATTTTTAATATGAATTTAAGAATTGTTGTTGTTTTGTAATCATTTCATGCAAAAATACACCTTTGTTTAAAACAATCCTCTGATTCACTTACCTCATTCTTTATCAGCATTCAAAATTAAGTGTCGACCAAATGGCACAGCATTATTATGTTTTGATGTTGTCAGTCTGGATGTTGCAAATTCTTTTTCTTCACAATAACTTGAGCTGTCCACCATCTACATTTACCAAACTTTATGGATGGTTTACACATGGGATATGGAAGAAACCTTTTGATTTTGGGGTCAAAAGATCAAAGGCCTTCTTCCCTGACTGTAAGAAGAAAAATGGCTTCTGCATAGAAACATTGGTTCTCATCACAGATTTGATCAGACTTTGTGGATGATTTGCACTTAGAGTTGGGAAGAAGCTGATGGATTTTGGAGTCAGAATGTCAGAGCTCAGGGTCTCTGTTACAGAAATATGAAAGATGTTTTCTGCATAAATTTCAGTAATCAGCATAGAGGACTATTAAACATGCATGTATAATGTGTAGTTCATACTATTCTTGTTTCACATTGCTTCAGTTGAGACAAATTATCAGTATGGAAAGTTCTTTGACACTTCACATGAAGGATTTACTGCAATGAGAAAACGTGCCATTAATTGATATTTGCATTCATCTAGCAAAATATTACCATTAAAATTCACATTTTAAATGTGGTAAATGACATAAAACATCTTTGTATATCTGAGACATGCTAATGGTGTAATATTAAAGATGTGCTATTCATATTCATATGAAAGTTGAATAAGTAAACAGACTTATAATTTTCTTTTGTATACCCTGTCATAAGGCTGAACATCTCGTATGTTTTCCATCCAGCTGTCTGTATGTACATCCATTGATTCCCTATTTCATTTCCACACAAAACTTGAGTTCTCCACTATCTACCAAGCTACTTTCCAAACACTGCAGGTAACTTGCATTTGGGATGTAGAAGAAACCTATTGATTTCTGGTTCATGAGACCAAAGGTCAAGGTCATGGTCTGAAAGAAAGAAAACTGTTTCCACACAGTACCTTGACTTGCATACCAAATGCCACGAACAAGCTGTAAATGGTTTGTATTGAGATAAGAAAGGCATCTATTGATCTGGGTGTCACAAGATCAGTGGTCAAGGTAACTGTGACTCTGAGAAGAAATATGATTTCTAAATTATAGTATTCCTTATCAGCTGCTTTTATAACAGAAGTTCACTGAAATATGGTCCCTTGTTCTGCTGTTTCACAATTGTACTCCTGTTCACTAACTTTTGAATGGTGTCTCTAGTTGAAGTCCAATTTAGTATTAGCTTAACATTAATAAAGTTCAGGTAAAGTTAAGTTTTCACTATTTTCCAACTAGATTTAATTTTGTAATTGTCTCTGAGTGACTTGGATGTTTGCATGATGCTTTGCATTAGGAAGGTTGAGGTGAAATTTGATTTTCACAATTTTTCAGCAACATTTAACAGAGTTATGACACCCCCGTTGGACATTACTTTGCCCTTCACATGCATAAAAGATTCCATTTTTGCTTAGTTCAAGAGCTTCATGCACTGAAACCAAATCTGGTATGAATCTTTACAGTAGGAAGACCTATTTTCTCACAATTTTACAGACTTTTTGCCCCAGCTTTTGTCTTGAAACTTTGTCCTTGAATTGCATTATTTTGGTGGGGGCAGCCATGGTAAATTGATCCATTTTTTATTGATCTTTAATATTTTGTATAAAGAACTTTACAGAATCTTTAATTTCTTGCAAATAATTCTTAGTTAAGAATGGGTTAAAAATGATAATACTTTTTATTGCAAATAATTAGTCATTACAGAGAGAGAGAGAGAGAGAGAGAGAGACACACACACACACACACACACACACACACACACACACACACACACACATTAGTATTGTATGATACAATATATCTCATTAAGCTCTATTTAGCTGCTACAGTTTTATGAAATGATCTATATCTTTCCCCCCTCATGGAGTATTGGCAAAATGCATTAAAAGATGTTGCCATATGTGAAATATATAGAGGATTTCAAATCAATAACGATTTAATATTTTATTTATGAAACGAGTTGAATAATGTCCAGCTTTTGCGAGCCTTGGTGAGCAACAGCTGGACATTATTTAACAAGATTCATAAATTTAATATTAAATTATTACCCATTTGAGATTCTTTTTATCACATAGTTTTATTTAAGTAGAAATAATTTAGATAGAAAGAAGAACGAATAATTTCGTTCATTCTAACAGATGCTGTACCATTCATTTGTTGTGCGTAAAAAATAGTCCCAAACAAAGTTGAAATAGTAAAAGTATATTAAACATTTTTGATAACTATAAATCAAAGAATAAGCATCCATCCAAATAAACAGAACATTTTACAAAAGACAAGATAACTGTCAACACAAAATGTCCAATGTGTGTGATGTCACATTGTTTGATATGATGCACAGTACCAGTTTGAGTTGGCCAACACAACACAGTGACAGTGTTTACATTGAAATTCCACAAGTAAACATTACATTGTTGCAATATTTTTCTGAAAAGAAGATTACTGGATGCAGAAATACACATATTTACTGTAATATATTTGTGACGGGAAATTTGCAGTATTTGATTTGGAACATTAGATTGTACAGAAGACAAAAACAACTGAGTCGGACTTGCATCACATATTTACCATGTAAATATTCTGTGGTTGGATAAAGTTCTGTCAGTTGGGGACGGGTTTATTTCTACATTCTTCTGTGAACAAAGGTGAGTTTTCTTTCTTCAGTAAGTTCACATTTAAACCAAGCTTGTATATAGGGTGGATTCCATGCTACAGATCTACCGCCCATGCATACCCATCCCCACCCTCGTTATCATCTAAGCAGTATCAGTAGTTTTTCTTGTTGTTATTGTTCTTGTCTTGGGGGTTTTGCTATTTTTCATGTTATGATACATTATATATGACATAACAAACCCCGGTGGAGATAAATTGGCAATATTGAAACAGACAATACCATTTTTTCCCAATTCCTTTTCGCGAGTCGATTCAAAAAATGGCAGCCAAAAATGTACAATGAAAACAAAAAATTCCAGAAGGCAGGGTCAAAAAAAGTTTTCCCACGATCGCAGCCAATCAGTAAAGAGAAAACTGCACATTAATTGCATACAGTTATTTGGACCAATCAGAATCACATTAAGTGATATGTTCACATGTACAATATCAAAAATATTAAACTGCACACTCGATAGGCAAAGTGTACCGACTGTGTGATAAATATAGTGTTATAAACAAAAAAACCACACAAAAAAACTAAATGCTCTCAGGCTGCTTGATACAAGCTGGCTCATACATTAAAAAGTTTTAATAAACATTTTTAAAACTTTTAATACATATTGGTGTGGATGTTTATGTAGATAAATACAGTTGTGTGTCAAAATTGTGAATGAATCAGTGTTTACATCAGAGGACATTTGCACACTTTAAAAGTGTGTGACCCAGATTGTGTACAAGCTTCTCCACTGATGAATAAAGATGGTGACAGTGATGGAATATAATTAACATGAGGGGGTGAAAAAAGCAAAAACCAGCTCTGACTCATTCCCTACTTGAATTAAATTCATTTTATAGCTCCCACTTTTACCATATTGGGTGTCTTTGTCATCATTATGTCATATGATATTAAGTTGTATTGTCTTGGTCCATATTATATGCATCAAATTTAAGTTTGATATTTAACTTGCAAGTGATGTCAGGAAGTTTTTGTTTTTTTTAATTCCACTTCCATTTTTCAAAGTTTAAGATTTGAATTGTGGTTTTATTGGCTCTACTGGTCATAGACCAGAAGAGCTTATGGGATGGTGTTTCGTCTGTCATACATTATCCATCCATCTGTTCGCAAATTTTGTTATTGTTACTCCTCTAAACAGAGGATTGCCATGAAACTTTACATTTATTTCACAAAATTACTTCTTATGTTGCCTAGCTAGTCTAAATAAAAATGGCACAATCTGACATCAAAAATGGCTGCCACAGTGGCCATCTTGAAAATATTTTTATCGCTACTCCTTCGGCTTGGATTGTCATATCAACATGAGGTTTTCACTAAAAGACTTCCTATGTTGTCTAGTTGGTCCTGAATAAAATGGTTGCTGTTGTGAGTTTAACACCATTTATCGTTACGCAATAGGCTATAAATGGTGGTCAGTGTAACTGGTGGAGAAAGAACCAGGAAAACGGGTAAGATCCATAACTCCCGGGAAACTACTGGCAAACTTTCTTGAATACCCACATTGATGGAGTCCGAGACTTGAATCTATACAGAGAGAGATGAGATGGCAGAAATTAGTAAAGGTGATTGCTTTAGACCACTTGGCAACCCAGGGCCCCAAATAAAAATAGTACTGATATGGCATCCAGTGTGGCTATTATGGCACCCATCTTGAAAACCTTGTCCCCAATCCACCTAACAGAAAGTCATATTGACATGGGGTTTTCACCAAAAGTCTTCTGATGTCCATTTGGTCTTAAATAAAAAGGATGCAAATCAGACATTTAAATATAGGTAGCACACAGCTTCCAGCTGGAAAATCTTGTTATTGCTACTCCTTCTGAATGAATGGTTATATCAACATGAGGTTTTCTGAAAAAGACTTTTTATGATGTCTGTTAAGTTCCAAATGAGAAGTCCAATATGGCCACCACAGTGGCAGTCTTGAAGATCTTGTTATCACAACTCCTTCTGAACAGAATATTGATGTGGAATTTTACTATATGACTTTGTTTCATGTTTTGTTGATCTGAAATTAAAATAGTGCTGATCTGATGTCCACCATGTGCCCTTCTTGAAAACTTAATTTTCGCTATTCATAAATGGAAGGACATTTTGTCATGGGGAATTTAATCAGAAGAGTTCGTGTGATGTAAGATTGGTCCTTAATGAAAATGACTAACCCTTAGTATGGACACTGTATTGGCTATCTTGATAATGTTGTCTCTACTCCTCCCAAGTGGATGGTATTAAATGCATGGGGTTTTCACCTATTGACCTAATTGGTCCTAATTGAAAATGGTTGTAGTCCATCATCCAAAATGACTACCATGACAGCTGTTCTGCAAATCTTATTGTCACTACTCCCTTTGCTATATCAAGATGGGGTTGTCATCAACAGACTTCTTGTGATACATAGTTTGTCCAAAATGAAAATGGTGCCAGTCATACATAATTTATGACTGTCATGACAACTGGCTTAAAAATCTTCTTGTCACTACTCCTCCTGAGTGGATGATCATTATGAAATAGATTTTTGAAGAGAAAAAAAAACTTTAAATGATGCCCACTTTGTCCTAAATGAAAATGGTGCCAAGCAGACATCCAACACTCTGTGTGTACCACAGGAGCTGTTTGAAAATCTTTGAAGAGTATCAGGGATGGTTTCAACACTTGACAGTGAAAAGGAAGATGTGGTATTGTCTTGAATTCATTGAATTTGTTTTTGCCAGCAGAGCATCAGTCCCTTCAAGGGATTCTTGTCATTACCATAATTATTAAGAGTCAAGAGCTGAGAATGGAGCAACAAGTTCTCAAACTTCAGTACAACTTCAACAACAAAGAAAAGAAAATGCTGATGAAAAAATAAATGGTAACTAAGAGTTGAATTTAGTATATACAGCCCTCCTTCACTAAGAAGGTCCTTCATTATAACATGGTTCTAGTTTGACAGGTATTGTCATGGATACTGTTTCATCATGTGGTAGTGAAATTGTATGTACACTGCTCCCTCATTTCAGGTTTGCTGAACATAAATAGAATTGCAAAGTTGATAAATGAATCCTTGGTATATTGCTTTTTTTTTTCATCAAAAATGGTGGTTAGTGCCCCAAAAATGTGACATGAACATTTTGGTAAAGTTTAATAAGAAAAGAAGTCATAAACTTTGTTAAATTCTCACAATACATGGTAAATAATATGTGACAAATAATGAAAATGTTAGCAATGTATACTGATGGAAATGCTTGAAAAAGTAAATATGCATTAAATAAATCATGTCAAGTGAAATTAGTGTTTCATTTTTAAACTTAATTCATTTTCAGTGTAATCATCATAAATGTGATGTGCCCTCTAGTATTTAAACTTGAAAAGTGTCAACCATGAAAGTGATCCCAGCAAGCATGTCCATATGAACCTAATTAGTGTAGACCAGTTTGGTCTGTAACTTTGGAAGTGATTCCAGCATTGTTACAATCAATTAACATTTGACCTTCTTTGTGTTATCATGTTCGTTACATCTTTTGTATGAAATTGAGTAAAGGGGTAGAATTTTAAAAAAAGTTTAAAGGTATCAAAATCTTACCTGCAGAAGATCTACCAAGGTTGTGTCCAGGTAACTCGTTTTGACTGACCAATCAAACACTGTTTTAAATATTATGTATACAACATTGTCAAAGGATGCAACATTAATCAGTGGTCCATGCATAACGTTGCCAGATATGATTAAGGATTGCGTAGAACCAATATAAAATCATAATCAGTGCATGTCGAGTGAAATTTCATCTACCATATGTACTCGCTTATAAGTTAAGACAAACTGCAAACAACAAAGATCCTGATCTGCCATAGCATAATGTGCCTGCAGATCAGGGTCTGTGTTTTTTGTTCTACTGATTACTTTTAACAAATTGCACAGATCCGTATCTGCCAGTGCATTATGCAGTGGCATATCTGGGTCATTGCAGTTTTAAGTTGAACTGGACATATAAGTAAATATATATGGTTGAGTTACTTACGGAAAAGCTAGATGCAAAGATTTTTAGGGAGATTACAATTCTGGAATTGGCATCCTGAGGTTTGTTCAAGGATGAGCAGAAATGTTTTTGACTACTAGTAATGAAATCACAGCCTTTATTGACAGAACAATAAAAGAATTAAGTTTTGACATTGTTGTTTCTTGAAATAAATAGCCATATTTTTGAAGGAAAAAAAAGAATCTGTTCTGTTCTGAATCTACAATAACAATTGAGCATATTCAAATTCATATGAAATAAAGCAGTGATCTAAAACACAATGTTCTTGCTTTTACAAATGTTAAGTGTATTGAAACCACTTAGGTGTTTTTTGTGATCTTAAAAGATTGGTTGTCTTGAAAATTAAGGTAATTTATATAGAAGAGCTAACAACTTTATTAGACAAAAGGTATTTTAACAGTTATTCCCACCCAGTTATAAAATAAGTATTCAAACATTTTACCATACACACACATGGACACAAACACACATTTTCTTCTCTCTGTCAGTGTCTTTTGTCCATCGCTTTCTTAATTTGTCAGACATACCTCAGTCTTTGTTTATGGACTCCACTGTATGCAAGTGAAGGTAGAGCTGTATAATGTTCTTCACAATACAGCGAGTTCTCTGTAAGGCCTTTGATTCCATGGCTACCATGTATATCATTATAATGAGAATGCTGTAATATTCCTTGAATTAAATTTTGATGTTTGCACCAAGTGTTGCAGAAAAATAGCTGCCTCCATGGAATTAGATAAGATTGTCCTTCACAACAGAGGATCAGATATGGCATCACCTTCAGTTAGAACATAGATGAATTGTCTGAGAAATAATTTATGCATATAAATTATAGGAAATGATTAGTCATTAATTTTCAAAATTTATAAAACTTTACATGTTGGCTTTATTTTATGAAGGGATGAGACTAATTTAGAATAGTTTGGGTTTTTTGCATGAAATGATGAGACTAATTTAGAATACTTGGGTTTTATTGCATGAATGGATGAGACTAATTTAGAATACTTGGGTTTTATTGCATGAATGGATGAGACTAATTTAGAATACTTGGGTTTTATTGCATGACCAGATGAGACTGATTTAGAAAACTTGGGCTTTATTGCATGACCAGATGAGACTGATTTAGAAAACTTGGGCTGATTTAGAAAACTTGGGCTTTATTGCATGACCAGATGAGACTGATTTAGAATACTTGGGGTTTATTTCATGAAGGGATGAGACTAATTTAGAATACATGGGCTTTATTGCATGAAAGGATGAGACTAATTTAGAATATTTGGGCTTTATTTCATGAAGGGATGAGACTGATTTAGAATAAGTGGGCTTTATTGCATGATGGGATGAGACTAATTTAGAAAACTTGAAATGATGGTTTATTGCATGAAAGGATGAGACTAATTTTCTAAATCATCAAGAAAAAATATAGACCATTTGTTTTAATGTCATTTTGATTTTAGTTATGGAATTTTATTCATATTTCTATTTCTGTTGATAGGGTAGAAATTTGTAATAATTCTGAATGAAGTCAAGGCCTTCGGTGAAGATTTGTGAAACTTGAAAATTTCCTGTGAACTCAGAAATGCAGGATAATAGATTTAGGATATACTGCAGCATTTATCAGGTCAATAGGTCAACATACATAATATTAATTCATTAAGTAATTTTCAGGTACAGTAATATGTACCTGGAAATCACCCAGCAACATGTCCTTAAGTGTGAAATTGTAAATATTACCTGTCAACTTTCACATTCTTGTCTTTATAATAAATAGTTTAAGTATCTGTGCAAGGAAACATCAGGTATTACCCTTGCATTGTCAATAGATCCTTACCCAGTATGCTATCGATATGTTTTTTGTATAGTGCAATATCAGATTCAACAATCCAAAAATATAATGCACACAGTCATAATAAATGAGACCACTGGGTACTCCAGTACAAGGGTGGTGTCTCTCTAAGTTTTATGTATTTCCTTTTGTCTGACACTTGATCTGTGATGGCTTGTGTATAAATTATGATGAAACCCTTCAGTGCCATATGATGTTAGGTATGTTTCCCATAGATTAAATGAAGGATAGGAAGATGTTAAGAATAATTTTTGACTATTTGGGAGTTATGGCCCCTTATTGCAGTATGCTGTACAATCAGTGTCTAGCATTAATATCAGTACTGTATTTTGCTGAATACTGATCAGTAGACGACAATTACCAAGCCCCAACATCTAAACATCATTGTTGGGAAACTTAAATTTCATGTAACTACCTAAATATTACATCATAAAAAGAAGCAAGTGTGAATTTTGGGACCATTTTCCTAGCATGATCCTTGCTGGACTAGTAGGTCAGAATTGGTAATTGGTTGGCTATTTGATCTTTATGTACCACTGAAATTGCCTTGTGGCACTGTAATGTTTGAAAACTGTATTCATAACTCTTTTTTGAACTGAATGTGTTCAATGAAGTAAGGTATCCAAAATTGATTAGTTATATATTCTATGTACACATTTTATTACTTAATTGAATGAGATTTCTCACACTGTTCAAATTGCCAATTTTATTAGATTTATGGGACTTTAATAGCGGTTGCAATCTGCATTTGACTACTGAATGTTATCACTTTGTGATCTGGAAGACCCCAGTAATACATTTAAAAAAAAAATAATTTAATTAAACTACAGATAAATCAACTTTCTTTTTAAATGTTAAAGTGGAAGAAATAAAAATTTTGATTTCTTTGGAATGTGCTGCACTTTGTTTCTCAGACATACATACATGTGAAAGATGAATGCCTTTAACATTTAGACCAAAAATCCATATGTAAGAAACTTAAAACTAATTAAAAGTATTGGCAATAAACAGCTGGTTTTATATCTTTACAGATTTAAAGTACTGTAATTTTATTGTTATGTACCAATACCACAATGTATCTTGAAAAAACTTGGCATCTTTGGAGCCTTGGTTGACATCATACTAGATATACTAGTAGAATGCATCATGAGTGTCATTCCTTTAGAGACAATCAATCTCCGAGTACACTTTGTTTTGATTTTGTCAGTGGTTATTTACCTTTTGTGTATTCAAACTTACTCCAGACACATCTTGACCCACATTTTTGAGTGTCAGACTTGAGCTTGTTTTCATTTCAATAGTGCTAAGGAATGAAATGCTGATCTTGCAAGTTTCAAAAGTTTACATTGAAGGCACAACCAACCTTTACTAACAGGTGGAGCATGCTCAAAGGATTAGGGTAATAAGATGTATCAGGATTATGAATTGCTGGTTAGCATGTACTGATTATACTCACTTATAAGTCCAGTCAAACTGCAAACATCAAAGATCCCATAATTCCATTACATAATGCACCTGCACATCAGGGTCTATATTGTTTGTTCTATTGAATGACATCAGGGTCTATATTGTTTGTTCTATTGAATGACATCAGGGTCTATATTGTTTGTTCTATTGAATGACATCAGGGTCTATATTGTTTGTTCTATTGAATGACATCAGGGTCTATATTGTTTGTTCTATTGAATGCTCCTAACAAACTGCACCACATTATGCAATGGCAGATCTGGGTCTATGCTGTTTGCAGTTGGACTCTTCTTATAAGGCAAAAAAATGTGCGTTTCCTATTGCACTGTTTTTAAAATTTGGGTTTGTAGGTATTTTTTAAAAATTTTTAAACATCATATATATTATAATCATTAGTATATATAATGTAAGAAGCTGTTCAAGTACTGGACTAAACCAGTTCATTTAGATGCACAATTCGATTTCAGGGGAAGAAAATTTGAATGTTGTTTTTCTTCAAACATTATGTATATTATAATGATTAGTATATATAATGTACCAGGCATTTAAAGTACTGGGCAAAATCAGTTCAGTTAGATGCACAAACCACTTTCGGGGATTTTTGTTTTTCCCAAAAATAATTTACCCTGGGAGAAAAAAGTGCTATGGTCGGTAATGAAAAAACGGAGACAGTTGGCTGACCAGAAACACGTATTTGTTTTTGTGCCTTATCAAGTTTATACAGTACACAGTGATATAAGTAATACATCCAGATTGCACAATATGCATTCCTAACATTTAAGGTCCAAAATTAAAGGAGAGACAAAAAACTCTATGAAATTTTTGCAGCATATATCAAAGAATAAAGGTCCAATACATTTGGGGACCATAGTCGGATCATTCCGCCAAAGCCAGCTGAGGACTGCAGTTGTTACCTTAATACAGTAGTTCTTAATCCATGGATCATGACCCAAAACTGGAATGTCATGCCTGTTTTGAGTGGGTCCCCAAACTCAACCTTAATAATTTGAAACTTCCTACCCATGAATTTTTAGCATTCAGTGGGTCAGGAGACTAACACCACAAACCTAATCTGGGTCACTGTCCAGAAAGGTTAAGAACCACTGCCTTGATTCAAAGTGTCTGGTACACTGTAGCGGTACATCTTTGGTTCCACTTTGTGGGCTGAGAGATGTAGAAAAGACCCAGTGTACCCTCCTGTGATGCAAGAACTCACTAGTGTAGGAGGTGACCTGTTCATATGTCCTATGATCCTGGAGCCAATTTACCTTTATTGTAAGCCTATTTTAGTTGGATTACAACAGCTTTACCTTTAAGTTTTGTCCCATGATGTATATTTACATTTGATTGGGCAGTTTGTTTTCCAGGGGATTTTGGCAGGAGTTTGCTTTCAAAGGTATTTTGGCAGGGGTTTGCTCATACCATATTTGCTACCTTTAATTTGCTTTTTTCACTGTATGACCAAGAATGTGGCAATGTGCCATCAAACAGTATACATAATACCTTGTTACATCTATACATATAGCTGTACATCTTTGCATTGAAGCATTTTGTATGAGGAATTGGGTGGAACCAAACTTGTCATGGTACAGCCCTTCATCTAGAAAGGTGTATGTACCTGGTGTGCATGTCAGAAAGGCAGAAATTACACACTGTATGAGTAAATGTTGGATCTGTCTTTATCAAAACCAATTTGAGGCTTGTACATTTGACCTAGATATTACACATCGTATTATTTATTATTCATTGATCAGCAGTACTGTACATGTACGTACTTGTTTGCAAGTTTGGTCCAACAGCAAATTGCCTGGACTCCAAATTTGTGGTCATATAATGTACCAGCAGATCTGGGTCTTTGTAGTTTGTTAGGAGCAATCAACAGAATAAACAGAACCCTTATCTGCTGGCACCTTATGCAACTGCAGACCAGGGTCTATGTTGGTTGTGGTGGGACCCAACTTATAAACATGTTTATCGATTAGGTATTAAGCAGCGTTTGGTATTTCATTCATTTGAGTGCTACAGTTTTAATTCAGATGCAACACAGCAAATGATACTACCATATATATTCATTTATAAGTTGAGTCACACTGCAAACAACAAATATCCCAGTCTACTGTAGCACATGTGCCAGCAGATCAGGGTGTATGTTGTTTGTTCTACTGATTACTCCTAACAGACTGCACAGACCCAGATCTGACGGTGCATTATGTGCCTGCAGATCTGGGTCTGTGTAGATGGGCTTGTCTATAAGCGAGTATATACAGTTCCATACTGGTCATTTATTTATTTTCAAAAGCTGTGGTTGAGCTTATACACCGATAAATTCACAGGGATTATTAAAGTACAAGTAAATCTTGGTTATTCAGACCCCACGTTTCAGTTTTTATAGTAATCTGCATGTACTATGACAGAAATTTTCTAGGAAGTTTACAAAGATAGTACCATAAGATCAAAGACTGCATATATTACACAGATCAAGCCAGCAGCTTTATATATTTCCAGAGTTGAAAAACAAAAAACCCTGAGTGAAATGATATAATGTGATTGACAAACAAGTGGGCATGTAAGACACCTGTTGTATCGATAGGTAACAGTCCTTCTTTAATAATACATAAAATTGAAGTTAAATAAGATTCTCCTTTTGTAGTTTATTTTATTGGGTGGAGTTTGAATATGGGAATTCTTTATATGTTTGAAAGCAGACTTGTGTATAATTTATGAGTGACGTAGATGCATTTGAAGGTGGTTGTTCAAAAGGCACGTAAGGTGTCATAAATACAGGAAGTTGCAGTCACATGCAGGATATAGATTATCATTCAGATTTGCTGTTATTGGTATTGTTGGCAGACAAGGATATAAAATAGGACATGTGATGGGCTAGGTTACCAAATATATAAGAATTTTGAAGTTTTATCCATTGAAAATTGATGTCCAAAATTCAAGGTGCTAAATTTTAAAATGTGTGAGCCATATATACTCATCTGTAAGATGAATCCAACTGCAAACTTCACAGATGCAGATCTGCCATCACATAATGTGCCAGCAGATCTGGGTCTGTGCAGTTTGTTAGGAGAAATCACTAGAAAAAAAAAACAAGATATACCCTGATCTGCATGCACATTATGCTACGGCAAATCAGGATCTTTGTTGTTTGCAGTCTGACTGATCTTACAAGCAAGTAAATACGGTATTTACAACAACTGTGGACTTTTTCTGCCACAAGTTTGTCTTGAAATGACACTTCTAAACATTGATAAATAAGAATCTAATTTATCAAAACTGGATTCTACCGAGTTGTTGTCTCAACTTATTCCACATCAACTTAGTGTTGAAGCTTTGTGCAAGCCTATAGCTCTCAGAAAAGGCTGAGACATAGGGTTAGCATGGTGTGGGTGTGTGTGGAGGTTTCGTGGCACAACAATACATGAAGATTATTTAGGGACATACCAAGGTAGCTGACTCAGGCTGATCCTGTGGTAGGATTTGAACATATGCCCATTTTGTTGCAAGTCCAAAATACTAACCACAGAGCCACCACAGTGAACCATATATACATTCTTAGAATAAGAGATCTTGTTTAAAATGATTTGAACTAGGAGTTAGAATGACTGACATTCCACTGTATTATTTACCCCATTCTTGTAATATTTGCTTAGTATTACCTTTGTACATGTAGAATAAAAGTACTCATCCATAACAAGAATAAATCACAATAATTACAGTGCTTTATGTTACAAGTTGAGTCAAACTGCAACAAACATAGAATCTTATCTGTCATTGTATAATGTGCTGGCAGATTAGGATCTTTGTTGTTTGTTCTGCTGATTACTCCTAACAAACTATATAGACCCTATAGAGTTATATCACTACTCAGACTTTTCAGAAGAAATTTCATTTATCCACCCACCAATACATACACCAAATGTTTCAATATAAATTTATACCATACAGTAACAAGGCAATACACATTTTAATAGTCCCAACTCCTTACCATTGTATTATGAAGTAAACTGAATGCAACATACATATGTAGGTGAAATATTTCACTCACCTGTTACACCTTAATCAAGGTAATTAATCATACCAATATATGTCCAGAGGGAAGAAATGTACATGGAATTCTTTCAGCCTTTGCTATGTAGGTTTCTCATGGTATGCCAAAAAATTCCTTGCATTCCATCTCCAATCAGATGTGTCTACAGGCTTGTCTCTGCCATTGTGAGACTTCCCTGTGCACATTAAATGTATTTTGGGTCAACTACATATAGAAGTAAAAATACAGAAGCAAATTTCTTGCTTCTTGAGAAGATTTGCTAAACTACTAGTAAAGAGAAGGTACATATATACTGTAAATAAGGTGAATAGCTTACAAGTTTGACATTTCAGCAAAGTTCACAGTAAATCAAGAAATATTTTGTGGAGTTCATGTAATGCACATTTGACGTTTTGCTCAGTTATTTTCTTTTGGCTATGTTTGATTGATGCTTTTTTCATTTCAGACGCATAACATCAGGCAGTGGAATGCTGAACCAGAAGAGGTGATGATACATGAAGTAGAGAAGTGTACCTATAAGGGTATGACAAATTTAATTTTTCTAGGAAGGTCATTGACTAAAAATTTGTGGTATCTTACCTATGTAAATTGCTGAAACATGGTTTAGTCAAGTGAGATACCTGTCATAGCACTTACTATGCTACCCAGATGACATTCTTGCACCATATCGAGGTCACTTCAGACTTGGAACTTTAAATTTTAACCATTCATGTATACATGTTTATGGTCCATTATTAGTATTTCTGTAAGGATGCAACCTACTGAAGAACCAGTAAAAATTGAATTGAATTAATTCCCTTTGACATAGATGAGTCTAAAGCGAATGATTCTTCTCATGTTAGGGACTATTAAATAGTATCGGCACTCTTTTGTACTGAAGTGAGGACAAAAGTGAGAATCAGTCCAGGACTGTAGTGAGAAATACTTCCATCTTGGAAGTGAAGACCAGTCTGATCATGACAATGAGGACTTAAGTAGCATGTGCAGACAGGCCTGCAAGTGAGGACTTTTACATTTATAGAGACCTATTTTAAAAGTATAAAATTTCAGAGTAATTATTTATGTGCTTTATAGACATTATTCACTCCACATTATCATAAGTATCCTTTGACATGTCACCCACTTTTGAAAATCTTTAGTAAATGTTCATTTGTGAAAGTTTTATCCAGAAATAAGAAATGAGTTGTGATTTTACTGTGGCTATGGTCTAGTCTACAAATGAGGACCTTCGTGGCATTAATTCCCTGTAACTTAGATCTGTGTAAACGTAGCTGTACTTCGTTCTGATACATGAATTTTAAACATGTGCAGTATTATAGGAGAACTTGTGTACAGAGGCACCCCCCCTCTTAAAAGGCCACCCTATTTGCAGCACAAAAGTAGCCTTTTAAGAATGGTGGCCTATCTAGAGAGGGATCACAAAGATGTGAGTAATAACTACATATAAAGTATGAAAGGTGTAATTCATTTAAAAATCACAGGAATATTATTGAGGTATGGACTTTTGTGATAAAACTATTGTCAGTATTACTTTTAAAAAAATGATGAATAAAATCATAAGTTCTGGTGCAAAACCACATTGTCAGTCAAATCTGGGCACAAACTTCTGTCTGTATCTACTCCTGTATGTCTGTCAGTTCTGTTTGCCCACTTGCTGCAGTTAAATATACAATACATACTTGCTTATAAGTCGAGTCAAACTGCAAACAACAAAGATCCTGATCTGCCATAGCATGATGTGCCTGCCGATCAGGGTCTGTGCTGTTTGTCCTATGGATACTCCTAACAAACTGAACAGACCCAGATTTGTTAGTGCATTATGCAAGAGCAGATCTGGGTCTATGCAGTTTGCATTTAGACTCGACTTATCAGTGAGTATGTAGGGTATATTGATAATGTTTATTTGAATCTGTCTGACATCAAATTTCTTAGTAGTGGTCAAAGGACTCCCCCGTTTTTCATTTAACTGAATTGCTTTCAGTTTTTGACCTAAACTGAGAACGTCTGATGACATTTTGCACTTTTTGCAACAACGTATTCTTTCATTAGCTGTTTGTAGTTATTAATGCAAGATGCCTAGTGTTTACAGAGGAAGTCAGTTTGTCATGCAATTGACTTTATTTTAAGCCTGGTACCCGGTCAAGTACATTTCATAATCTGTCAGAGTGATGTCATAAAGGCTAACATACTGTTTTACCGTCTGGCAGCTGGATGTCATGCTGACTAGAGCTGAACAAGACTGTGCTTCTCAGAAGTTAGCTTTTGTCATCTTAATAATTATCAATGGTAATGACAGCCAGTTATTATCCAAGTGACAAAACTTGACATATTAGAAACACACAGCTTAAAAGGTAATCAGATTACTTAATTCTTTGTATGGATCAAAGTCACTTTATCGGCATGCTGGAACAAATGTCAATGTGTCGAGTTTCAATATCTGTAAGCATCCATTACATGGCCACTTTTGAAGGGTATATTTGAAAGTTTTTATACTAATATGCTGGCCACTGGCCAGGTTAGAGAGACGGCCCATCCTTAAGGGGTACTTTTGAACACAGACTTGTCATTGCCTTGGGTTTCAGGCCGTATAAAGTGGGTGCTTGTTGGAGGGGGGCATTCACATGGGGAATACTGTACATTGTTATGAATCCTATTAACAGTAAGCAAAGAAAACAAACGAGTTTCCAAAATTGCAACATGTCATTGTAAAGAAACTTAGGAAAATAAAAGTTGTGGATGAAGTTTACTTATTTAAATGAACAAAAAAACTTGTCTTATTTCATTGATACTAAGTCCTGTACATGTTCAAGATATGGTTCTTGTTTAAAACAGAGACCCAAATACTGATGGTCTAAAGACGAGTTTTTCACCAACTTTTGACATTGATGTATTTAATAGAGTGCCAGAAAGAAAAGCTGGTCAGCAACCTGTTTTCCTACCACTTAAAGTAACATTATATCTGTTAATAAAATTGTATGATATCATTAAAAGGAAACAAAATAATTGTAACTAATTGTAAGTTCATTTTTTTTCGAGGTAACATTTTGAAAATAGCAGCCTGCACTAAAGATATATGTTTCACAGGAAGTAAACAAGATGGTGTGTTTCATAATTAGGGTGTTATTTACTGATGTTATTAATGTTAATGTTAATTCGGTCACTAATTTTTTCATAAGATCTAAATTAGGCCACAAAAATGCTGTGTACATCATCAAACAAGTATTTTAGTCTATGAGTGTGTGTGTATTTGGATTTTTAATGTAGCTTTAAAAATTTTTAAGTCATATCACTAGGAAGTCTTAGATGAGGCAGTTTATAGTTTATAGCTCTGGTGCATCCTGCTGCAGACACATAGCATCATGTCCCACCCAATCACATTATCCTGACACTAGGCCGACCCATCCTAACACTAACCTTATAATGCTGAGTGCCAAGTGAGGCAGCCATTAGTACCATTTTTGTAAGTCTTCGGGATGACTTGGCCGGGGTTCGAACCTGTGACCTCCCACATTTGAGGTAGGCGCTCTAACAACTTAGGCCACCGGAGTGGTCCTCTTAGAAGAGATCAACTGTGTACATCATCAAATGAGTGTCTTTTAGAAGAGATGAACCTTTTTCTTTTGTAAATTGGCAGAAATGTTTTGGATGACATTTGAAAAATGTGTATTTCAACCGATTGCCTTCCAAATGCATTGCGGATGTAGCTTAGTTTGTAGAGCATTGGACTTGTAATTAAACAGTTAAGTTTTAAGTTCAGGTCATTATGCTGGCAGGACCATGAATACATTTTAGTTTTGTTTATTAATCTCTATTACTATCTGTCTGTCTGTCAATAGATCTTTCTAAAGCTTATATTGTGCTGTGTGCAGCTGAAGACAATCAGGAAATCATTACTTTTTTAAAATGCACTATTTAGTTTGTTCTGCTCAACATTAGTATCAGGTCCTCCAGGTTAGGAGTTGGGCGTGTTGCCAACAACTCCACCCTGTAAAAACAAAACTGTTACAGAACCTGCAACAACTTCAACTCTAGCAACAAGGGGTCAAGGAAAGAACTCCAACCAACTAGTAGGTATCAGGACAACTTCTATATAACCACAATTGCAAATGTGCTGACTGACCTCATTAGAAAGATATGGGAAAATGATGTCATCCCACAGAACTGATGCAAAGGCCTCGTTGTTAAGCTACCAAAAAAGTGACCTCAGCAATATAACACTCCTTTTCATTGCCCAGCAAAGTCTTCTGCAGAATTCTTCACCAGAGGATTGACACAGCAATTGATGACAAACTCGGACAGGAGCAAGCAGGGTTCCGCAAGGGAAGAGGATTCAGAGATCAGATATTTGCTGTACACGACATCACTGAACAGTGTCTAGTTCATTGACATCAAGAAGGCATTTGACAGTGTTCACTGTGAGAACCTCTAGAAGATTCTTAGAGTCAATGGAATACCACCCAAGATCAGATACCCAAGGTGGATACTCAGATGGACACCAGATGGTAAGCATAAATGTGGATAGCCAAAGATAACCTGGTGAATGATAGTGATTACCAAGCTGGAAGAGATGGGACTTCCATGGCGCGAGGCACAAGCCATTGTTCAAGACTGACCTAGATGCCATAAGATAGTTGCAGCTTTGTGACCAGGACAGGATGAAGAGGATTAACTATTGCTCAACATTGAAGATAATATCAGCATCTTCAGCTCAGTGAATTTTAATGTGAGCATATCGAAATGTAGCAAAAATTTGCAAATAGTCTTGTGCACAAATTATTTCTGCACTGATTATATCAACATATAGAGCAATATCACTCATTAGATAAAGTTGAGAAGAGTGGTCTGTGTACATGTAATCTGCCATGTTGGTTCTGTGGGTACATGACATTTTGGCACTGGACAGTTTGGCAAAAGCTACACTATTGAAAACCAATGAAGATTACCACATAATTTTTGGATGAACTTGTACAACATGTTTCATGTTTGGGAAGAATTTGTTTATTTGAGGTCATCTTACCATATTCTACACAAAGGCATGTTATCAAGTGTCTATATGCAATCATTTCAAGAAATAATTTAAGTAAGCTTGTTTATATGTTTTCTTTAGAATTCACTGTTTCAGGCTATGTTAACCACAGAAAGTGAGTATTTATTTCAAACCAGCTGGAAATTTTACATATATTGTTGGCTAGGTAATGTGTAGTAACCACGCGCCAAAATGTATTCCAACAAAATGGCTGGTGCTAAACTGTTAAGCGCCAGAAAATACTGGTTCTGGAGACATGGAAGGGTCGATTTTGATAGGGGACCAAGTGGTTATTGGAATCGTGGTGTGCCACAGGTAAACAAACGTTCTCAACTCATCAGACAAATCATATTACAAACCAACATTAAGGAGAAATTTAAAGTAGTTTAAAGAAAACTAGATGATGCAGATATGTTTATTTACCTGTGGCACATGACACGATAGATTACACGGACCACTCTTTTTTACCATGCATCAATTGACTGATATTGTTCAGTGTGTCAGTGTTGAAATCATTCTTGCACAAAACAAATTCAGTATTTTTAGCTACATTTTGAGGTCTTGTGAAAATTCACCAAGCTATATGCTATACTCACTTAAAAGTGAAGTTCAACTGCAAACAACATAGATCCTGATTTTCCATAGTGTAATGCACCTGCAGACCAAGGTATATGTTGTTTGTTCTACTGATTACTCCTGGCAAACTGTACAGACCCAGATCTGCAAGCACATTATATGACTGCATATCTGGGTCGATGTAGTTTGTAGTTGTACTCGTAAGCAGGTGGATACTGTTCATGATGCAGAGCTGAACGAACTATAATGACATTTACAGCAACAGCTTGTGTTGTCATGTTTTACATGTATTGACAGACAATCGAGAAAGATACAATGCTATAAATATTGGTGCTTATTTCACTATTTAAAAATATTTTTTGTAATAAAAATTAAAGAAACATTAAAATCTGATATACATTTTTATCACTGAAAATACTTATAGCAAACTGCAACTTTAGTCTTACACAGAGATAATTTGCCTTATTTGTTTACCAGCTTTTCACGGATAGGTGATTGTGCTTCAGAAGTGTATTAAATACCATCATTTGAAGTTTTATAAGATGTAAACATATACATAAGCATGTGTGAACTTGTAAAATTGAATGATGCACTGAGATATTTATACAGCATGGTGCTGCAGATTTTTCACATCACCGGTATGTACACTGTATCTATGTAGGATGTGATGATGTTATTGGAGTCATATCACATTATACATATTGGTACATTGTATGTTACTGTGACCCAAAAGGTAGCAAAAATAACTGAACAGCAGTGTTGCACCTTGGGTGAGCTCTCAGGTGGATATTGTGTGAACCTCTATCCTCAAGATGTGGGGATATGTTAAATTTAGGTGGACACTGGTAGTTTGCAATGGGAGAGTGTTCTGTGGGCTTCCTCAGGGTGCTAAACTGTTCATTAGGCGGCCATTGTCCAGAATCTTTGACACAGATGGATGAAGTGGAATTGTCTATCCTCTTAAAATAAGTAACAAACAAGAGTGAAGACAACAAGCTGTCAGATTTAACAAATAATTTCCCTAGAATACAAAGTGAAAAATGAGAAAAAAGAACTTAACTGTATTGCAAATTAAATTCAAAAATAATCCATGAATTAAAGACACAAGTCCTAGTAATAAAAGTCCTGAATAAAATTCAGTTCAAGCCCTGAAGAGATTTAAAATTTAAGGCAATGACATGTCTTGTGGCCTGCAAAGTGCTGATGTGTCAACAGTCTCATGTTGAATCACAGAAATATTATTCCAGGTTTGAATTCAGTATAAATTCCAATGAATGTCTTTTGTCAGAGCACTTTTGTATTTCCAGAGAAAATAATCACTTGAATTCAGTAATTTGAAGCAAATAAAATACATCCCAAACTGGTCACAACATAATACAACTTAAAGTGATAGATGTTAAAGCATGACTGGTAAAATCCTCACAATCACAAGATAATATAGTTCTCTGCTTGACCTCGGGTCACAATTAGCATTTTCTAAAAACAACCAGTACCTAATGGAAAATAGCCTTCTAGAATGATCTAATGAGCCTTGTTTATTTACAACACAATAGCCTATAAAATTCACTTAGGAATCTCCAAAACCCTGACCTAAATCAACATATTTACTTCTTGTTTACCTGAATAATAATTCTGTTAATAAGCTCATACACATAGAGAATAATGAAGCTATTATTAGTTGTTTTCATAAATGAAATAAAAAAACATTTTAAAAAAGTCAATCAGGTCAAGCAGAAATGAACTCATTTTTGGACAAGGTCAAGTCCAGCATACAATGTTACATTACAATAATATGTAATGAAATAAAAAATTTAAAACTAACAAACAAACAATTAAATTAAATATACATAACACTTCACAGATCCCTCCCCTCCCAAAGGAATCAACATAAATGTGGCTACTACAGGTTTTCGATAATGTCAGTCATGTGTTTCCTCGTCTCCCGTACGAAAACTTCCGCCCTGACTTTAACCAGATTCCAGGTTGAATTTTAAAGCGGATTTCACCTAAAGCCATGGATTCCACTTATTATCAATTTTAGGTGGATTCAGGGTGGAATATGGCCCGAAATATGCAAATTACTCCCGTCTATTATTAGGCTGAATCTGTTTAGTCTGCCTACTAAGCGGAATTTGTTTATTCTGCTTATTTAGCCTAGATTCCCCTTATTATCACTTTTAGGCAGATTCAGGGTGGAATATGGCCTGAAATATGCAAATTACTCCGTCTGTTATTAGGAGGAATCTGTTTAGTCCACCTACTAAGTGGAATTTGTTTATTCCGCTTATTTAGCCTAGATTCCCCTTATTATCACTTTTAGGCAGATTCAGGGTGGAATATAGCTCAATATACTGTAACTTTGGTGAGATTTCACTAAAATTTTGATCATTATATAGTATTTTACTGAAGTTCCAGGAATTTTTCAGACATTTCAAAAGGTTTCAAATAAATAATGGATATGAATTGTGTGTGTGTGATTTGGATTTTTGATGTAGCTTTAACAATTTTTTGGTCATATTGCTACGATGTCTGTAGTGTGGCAGTTTATAGTGATGTCTACGATGTCTGTAGTGTGGCAGTTTATAGTGATGTCTAGCACTGGGGCATCATGCTGCAGACATGTAGCATGATGTCCCACCCAATCACATTATCCTGATACCAGGCCAATTGGTCCTAACACTAACCTCTTAATGCTTTGCGTCAAGCGAGGCAGCTGTTAGTACCATTTTGGTAAGTCTTTGGTATGACTCAGCTGGGGATCGAACCCACAACCTCCTGCATCCGATGCGGATGCTCTAACCACTAGGCCACCAGAGCGGTACTGGATATGAATTAAACAGGACTTTATTAATTAATGTGATATTTCAGTGTACATGAAACAAAATTATACAGATGTTGTAATTATATGACATCCAAGGCAAGAGATATGGGAGTTAATAATAATAATAATAATAATAATAATAATAATAATAAAGACTTTATTTAGAGAAGGTAACTCACTTAGTTACAGAGTTAATCTACCTTGAGGCCTTATCTATCTGTTACGCACAATATATTATATACAGTATATACAACATGATGTGAAGAATCTGGCTAGACACTAAATAATTAAATGATTTTAAAAATCAAATTATCAAGCCTGGAACATATGCACAGGCATCTGTGAACACATAAACATATATAAAATATAAAATATTATCTTGCATTGAAAAATTCAACTGTGAAAATGATGCAAAATGACAGAAAAGCATCCATTTGAGACATTGATTAAGAAAAGAAATGCCAGGAGCCTGCCTTATGTCACTGTGTTGTACTGCAGACTTGATTTTTGATTAATGACTATGATGTTGTTGTGGTCTCTTGATTTAGTCCTTGTTCTATAAGCAGCTGTGACAAACGTTTATCATGATATAATTACTCTTATTTTTTTAATTAATTAATTTAATTAATTTATTAATTTTTACACAATTAGAATATTTTAATATATACAATAATATGAAGGATGATTGTGGGCCAAGAAAACTCCTCCAAGATATGACCTTTTTTTTGACATGGGTATCTGGCAAAAAACAATATAAACAATTCCCACCAGTGAGCTATGCCTTGTCCCTCCTTAAATTCTGGAAGCTAATCAGTTTGGAGTTATAAAACCTCGGAATCATCCTGGTTCAGTTCCTTGTCATATTTAGCATGCTAGCCGCTACTGTTAAGCTCTTTATGGCACAAAAAGCGAAACGCTAGTCCTGGCGTTCAGTTTTCATACAGATTCACCAGTTACGTTCCCATCAACTTTGCATTCAAGATATTCTCATTGCCGCACATTTTTCAAATGGTTATTCAACTCGTATCCCACTCGAAAATTTGAATCGCCATGTTTAGCAAGCATGCTCATTCCCATCAGTTTCCGTTACGCGACAATTCATTGGGCAAGTACAAACTTTTGACCAATCAAAAAGCTCTTTATAGCGGTCATCTGTTAAATAATATACAGAACAAATACTTAATAGAAAGCTCGTTGCGCAATGCGACCGGATAGAGCATTATAAATAAAAAAAAAAACAGTTTTGGAGACAATATTTAAAAAAGGGTCCATATAGAGGAAAATCAGATTCAGGTCAGGAGAAACGCGAAATTCTGCTTTAAAACAAACAACAAGAAAACAATCTTTTTTTGAGGGAAGTTTAATCCAATTGAAGTTAAACAAAAATACGACAACAACAACAACAACAATTTTTTAAAAAAATACAAGGAATGATTTGGAAAGAAGTTATTATTCCCAAAATGAACAGTAAAATTACAGCTATCAGAAACAGGAAATATAAATGTTGCTGAAAATCATTCAAATTGTACAAGAAACAAAAAATAAATTTTATTATATCCTAGTGATATTTTTTATTGAAATGTAAGTGATATTACAAT